>CAUYQG010009695.1:0-66891 GCA_963574415.1 Tarsius wallacei
TTTATATATATTAAAGAACAATGTCAACTAAATCAATATTAATAGGTGCTTTGAATTCACAATCTAGACCCAAGTGATTTTTGCATTAAGTTTATTGTCAATCAATTTTAATTTCTCAGGAGGTTATATGGGACAAGTGGATGATGAATCTATTTGGCATGTAAATGCTAAGTATGCTAGGTCTGGTGATGCAGAACTCTCAGCTGCAGCTTTCTGGTTTTTTGATCCCTCTTCCAAGCACTGCTGGAAGGAAACGTTCTCATCTGTCCAAGCTGGAGCAACCAGCTTGTTCTACCTTAACTCCACCTCCCTCTGCTTACAGCAGTGGTACTTCCCCAGGAGATGAACAGAAAAACTATTTAATGTGCACATTTCTTAGAATGAAAGAGAATTTTAGGTCTAGGAGAGCTCTTGGGAACCATCTTGTTTTATCATAGATGGACAAACCTAATGCAGAAGAGCCAGGGTCTTGCCCAAGACCCTGCTCCCGGCTAGTGAGAGCCTGGCTGCTAGTGTTGCCCCTGCGTGGTCCAGTATGCCAGCTCCCAGCCACATGCAGCTCTGGAGCACTGGGGATGTAGCCAGTCCAAATTGAGCTGTGCTGTGAGCTCTTTAAAAAGATACCGGGCTTCAAAGACTTAATACCAAAAAAAGGGGTAAAGTAGCTTACTAATGGTGTTTATAGTGATTATATGGTGATGTTTTGGATGAATTGTGTTAATGTACAATACTAAAATTAATTTCACCTGTTATGTTTTACTTGTTTTAATGTGGCTTGCGTGGTATTTCTATGGGATCCTCCCCTCCAGTGCATCACACCTGTGATGCCTTTTTTTTTTTTTTTTTTCTGTAATTGCTTCAGGATCTTACTCTGTTGCCCCAGGCTGGCGTGCATTGGCACAATCATGGCTCATTCCATGGGACCTTGACCTCCTGGGCTCAGGTGATCCTTCTGCCTCCCACTGTGGCCTCCCAAAGTGCTGGGATTATAGGTGTGAGCTACTGTGCCTGGCCTTGGTGGTGTTTTTTTTTAACAGCTTCTCCCACGTTCTAGGTATCTCAGGGCTGGAGGCTGTGATTCTAGAGGCAGGCAGAGGCCAGCTCGCATGGAAAGGCCTTCTCTGCTGGCTTGAAGATTTGGGAAGTTGGAAGCTATTTTGTTAATTCACACTTGCCAACTTGTACTCCCGGTGCTATACCAGCAGCAGCAAACTTCAGCCAGCAGGCAGAACTAAACTTAAATAGGTGCTTTCTTTGGCAACAACAGCATTTTTTAAAAGTGCTTTTTGATATAGTCTTTATTTCTTCCCGTTGTTATATATCTAACTGCTTTAAAATATTTATATTACCTGCCAGGCCCCCAGAGTCATTTGAGTTTGCATCTACTTCAGTGATTTTCTTTCCTCCCAATTTTCATTGATGACACAGACAACATTTTAGGACCAATTAAAGAAAAATTACTAAGAACTCTCTACCTAAGTTCTAAAAGTTCAAAATAAAAGGCTAGTCCTTGTCTAGATATATTAATTAGCACTTTTATCACTGAAATTCCTTCTCGAGATAACCTACTTTTTTTAACCTTGAACGGTGCAAATTAGGGTTTTGTCTTCTTAAAAATGATTTCATCATCATTTTTTTTCCTTTTATCCACATGTGTTTTCTCTGGTTCCAAGAACCTGAACGAGGCAAGGACAGTTTTTTTCAAAGCTGTTCATGATCTGGGGAACAATTCTTTTTTTCTTTTTTTTCTTTTTCTTGAGATAGGGTCACACTCTGTTGCCTGGGCTGGAGTGCAGTGGTGCCATCCCAGCTCACTACAGACTCAACCTCCTGAACTCAGGCATTCCTCTCACCTCAGCCTCCCCAAGTGGCTGAGACTACAAGTGTGTACCACCATGCCCAGCTAATTTTTTTGTATTATTTGTAAAAATGAAGTCTCATTATGTTGCCTAGGCTGGTCTCAAACTCCTGGGCTCAAGTCTCCCAACTCGGCTTTCCATAGTGTTGAGATTATAGACATGAGCCACTGTGCCTGGCCCACAACTCTAACTATAATTATGCAGAAAGCATTTGAAATCTACTGTGCAAAATTCTGCCCGAAGAAATTATGTATGAAGAAAAATCTGGTGGCATTTGTACTCATTCTTTCCATTTGAATCAAGTTCTGATTGGTGAACTCAAGCCCTTGCCTTTAGGAGTTTTAACTAAGGTATAGCTCTTCTGAGTTTAGAAAGATACTGTGCCATTTGGGTTCATGTAAAGTACATACTGCTAGTTGTCATTTTTTTCCCAGCATTTCTTAATCTAGCATGTGTGTGCAGGGGCCGTCTACTCTGGGTGATAATATCGTTTTATTTACAGCTTGGAAAAACAATTTGGGTTTATTGTATTGTGGTTTTTTTGTCATCATATCTCAGCATTCCCACCTTCAGTTTTCCCTTTGGCTGATGTGGGCCACATCAGGATAAGCAGTGGCCTGAACTGACCTGGCCTTTCCGGCACATAATAACTCAGATGATGCCAATCCCTATAATACCATTATGTAAAGAGACTTCTCACTGCTAAGGTAGAGACTTGGCAAATAAACAAAAGAGAACTAGGCTCATTGGTCTCCTGCCTCCTCTAAAAATACCCACAGAAATTCTGGGTTGAAAAAAAGAAGCACTGTAATGAAAGTAAGTGGAAACTAGAAGGAAAATCTCTGCTCTGCATTATGCTGCACTCTTTTCTGAATTTCCAAATTCTGAATCATTCCCTATGTAGCCACCCGCCTAAGTTCTGAAGTATAGATCATGTCATGTCATGCCTTTCCGGAGCCCTCTGGGGAGTTCCATGGCATTTTGAAAAAGCCTCAAACCCCTCACCAAGGCTAAAACCCTGTGTGAGCTGGCTTGTGATGCCTGCTTCTCTCCTCCCTTCTGCTCAGCGCATTGGCTTGCTTTCTGATCCTTGACCACTCCAAGGTCATACCTACCCCAGGGCCTTACACTTGCCATTTTTTCTCCCTGGAGAACATTTCCCCATCAGCGAAGTATGGCTGGTTCCCTTTTATAATGCAGGGTTCAGCTCAGATGTGCCTCTGGGAGTTTTCTCTGACCACTGTATCTAATGAAAACTTTCCCCAAATTTCACTGAAGTCATTCTTTATTCCAGTTTTACAAAGTGGGGTGTGCGTGCAAAAAACTAGAATTATCTTTTGGAGAGTAGGCCCCTTGTAGTACAGGTTTCCCTCGCTAGGTAATGTTCTGGGAACCCTCAGCATCAGTGTACCAGCTAGCATTGTTGTGAGAGGCTGCTTTGGTTTCATTGAATTTTTTTTGGAGATTCTTTCAATGCATTTGCCCGTTTCATGATGAGTGATTTATAAGCACACCTGCCCACACCGTCCTGAGTGGTCAGCAGTTTTTGACCAAAAAAATGGCATGACCTCCATGCCCTACCCTCCCTATTCACCTGATCTCACCTCAGGTGACTTTTTCTTGTTTCCTTGGATGAAAAAAGTCCTCAAAGGGAATTGTTTTTGCTGATATAGAAGAGGTGAAACAAAAAATGGCAGAAGCACTAAAAGGTATCCAAATTGATGAGTTTAAAAAACTGTTTTGGGCAGTGGCTAAAGTGTCTCAATAGGTGTATTATATCAAATGGAGAGGACTTTGAAGATGACTGAAGTTTAGTCATGAAAGAATAAATGCATAATTTTTTATAAGTAAATTCTGGGTTTTTTGGGGTCCCCATCGTATATCTCTATAGTACTGGTGGCTGTTGAATGTTATCTTATTTGTTTGCCTGCTTATTCTTTTTCCTGTTTGTCATTTCTTTCCCCCTTACAGAATGGAAGCTTCACGAAGACAGGGTCTGTCTTGTGTACTGCTACCTCCCCAAAGCCCAGAACACTACCTTTTAGGTGGCCCTTAAGGCATTTGTGTTGAGCAAATGAAGTGAAGGAGTATAATATTCAATTTGCTGTAAGATCTTAAAGTCCCATCAAACATAAGCCTTTTTCTAAATTAATCTCTTGAGCTGGAAGGAAAGCCCAAAGACTTTGTGTCAGTATACACAGATTGTCATATAGGTTTCAGTCAATGTGCGTAACAGGGCAATGAGCCTTTAGTCTGATTTTCAGCTCTTTTAGGCAATCTGAATCACTGTTTGTCTTAGCCTTTGCCAAGCCTCAGTTTGCTCAACTGTAGAGTGAGAGATTTTATAGATGATCTCAGAGTTCTGTTTTTGCTTTTGGATTTCAAGTCACAGGATTCAGTCATGTGAAGGAAAATTAATCCTGCTCCCCCATCTCCCAAAAGACAAGATTGACAAATGAATTTAAGAATAACCCTTATCTTTTTTTGTCTGGATCTCTTGAAAGTTAAAAAAAAAAAGTTCCTTTATATGTACAGATTCAAGCCAGGAAGGGGAAAGTGGTCATTTCCTATTTTTTTTAAAATGGTAAGCAAGTAGTTTTCAAATGAATGAAGCATGCCAAACATCCAAAAATAGGTAAATACTTGAGGTTGCAGTTTCAAAATATCTGCAGGTGTGATTACTAACTGTTCTCTGCTAGGGAAGTACCTAGAAGGTTATCTTTTTTGCTGATTCCATAGGAATTTTGATCACCTTAATCATATACCACTAAGCAGCAGAATCAGGGATGAAAAAATCACTGCAAAACAAAATGAGAGCCAAGAAGCTAAGAATAATATGCAATATTTGGCCGGGCTTGGTGGCTCAGCCTGTAATCCCAGCACTTTGGGAGGCCGAGGCGAGTGGATTGCCTGAGCCCGCGGGTTTGAGACCCACCCAGGCAACTTGGCAAGACCTCGTCTCTACAGTAAATCAAAAAATTAGCTGGGCGTGTAGCGTGTGCCTGTAGTTCTGGCTACGTGGAAGGCTGAGGCGGAAGGATCGTCGGAGCCCAGCAGATTGAGGCTGTGATAGCCGAGAGCGTGCCATTGCACTCCAGTCTGGGTGACAGAATGAGACTCCAACTCAAAAAAAAAAAAAAAAAAACCCCAATATTCTAGGTAATTAACTGCTTCCTTTTTTACTGAATTCTAAAAGTATCAGACACATTCAGTGGTAGGATTTGCCAAAATCATTTTTAAAAAAATATTTCCATGTGAGAGTTCAACAGTGACATCACAGTATTGGTAAGTTTTATTGTTTTTTACCTCTCACTTGTCCATTTTCTCCATTCCTTAAGATGTATGTAAAGCCCAGAACTGTGAGACATAAATTTTTGTCGTATATATATTAATATATGTTGTATATACATGGTATGTATTCTGTTGTATAAAATATATTTTTTTATATATTTATTTTATATCTGCCAGTACCAGAAAACTCAAAATAACAAAAATACAGTCAAGGTTGGTGGGGCAGCTAGGCTCTGCTGCCGGGGATCTTGATTTTCCTGTCTTATTACTCTCCTGGTTCAATAGAGCTGCAGAGGTTCTAGCTATCACACCTGCCTTCCCATCAGCAGGCAGGAAAAAGGAGTGAGGGAGGTCAAGCCCCTTCCCTTAAAGATATTTTTCAGAAGTTGCACTCCTGTTTATCTCCTGGGATTAGAACTTGATCACATGACCACGCCTACCTGCAAGGATGGCTGTATGCCCAGCAAAAAAGTGAAAGTTCTATTATTAAAGAGGAAGAGTCTAGATAATGGGGTAAACTGGCAGTTTCACCACAAGGTGACTTAGGTCTTAGAGCCATTCTTGGGCTGCCAGCCTGACGTTAGCTGGTTTCTTTCCTCAGGGGCTTTGCTTTATCTTCAAGTCTGGCTCATGTGATGCATAGAGCAAAAGCTTAGGTCACATTTCATATTGCAGTGGCAGGTCCCTAAATCATCTGGAATTCGCAACAATATTGTCTCAGATACTGGTATATAACTGAGAACCTCTAGATTTTATGAGAGGCAGTGGCTAGGAATGAAGACTACAGGGCCAGACTGCCTGGGTTGAATTCCAGGTCTTAGATTTGCTTTCTGTGTGCCCTGGGGAAGTTGCTAAACTTCTCTGTGCCTCAGTGTTTGCATCTGTAAAAGAGGATCATAAAAGTGCATACCTCAGAGGGCTGTTGTATAAAGCACCCTGAACAGTGCCTGGCACATAGAAAGCCCGTGTTTGTATAAAACTGTTGTTGTCATTCATTGCTTCCTAACAATGATAGTGATCTTTGGAAGGAAAGCTGCAGAGGGGCTGAGTACCCTATCCGTTTTCCTGTTCCATGGTAACATGTTTCTGTCCCAGGACTCATAGCAGCTGTAAAAGATCATGTGATTTAGGAGGGTTGATGGATCTTGTTTTTGTATTACAGATCACTTTTCTCCAGAGAATGCAAATGACACGGCCAAGGAAACATGCCTCAATTGGTTTTTCAAGATTGCTTCCATCAGGGAACTCATTCCGAGATTGTATCCTTTTTTTTTTTTTGTCTGATGATCTTAAAGATAGTCTAAAAGAGTTACCCTGCTAATAGAAGCCATGTGGTGGAATGCTCTGAAATTCCTGTTGGAATCTGGTGGTGTTAACAGTTGCTAGCCTGAAAATACAGGGCAAGCCACGTTGAGAAGCCCTTGGACTGACTCTTGCTCTCTCCAAAGAGGTTTTTGTTGTTTTTTACTTTGAAAATGATGCCATGTATCATGCTTTTGTTTCCTTGAGGAACATTTATTCTCCATTTATTCTCTCAGTTAAAATGCTTCATCTTTGTGTTTTCTTTGGTTCCAAGAACTTGAAAGAACAGGGTCAAACTTTTCTACACCAGTGCCAATATTGAAGAACAGAGAATTTGACACAGATTGTATCTTGGTCATCTAAAATTCATTCTTTCCCCATAAAGCCTTGATTGGGAATGCTCAAAACCCAGTTTAAATTTCAGCATGCACCCATGAGTCAACATGTAACATTTTCTACAGTTTACTTTAAATAAGTATGGAACCTTGAAAACCATATGTCGAAACCATAAGGGACTAGTTAACTTAATTCTCTGGATTGTTGAGCCCCCTCCCACCCCCCCCCCCAACACCACTCGTCTACTTCTTTCTGTTCATGGATGGTTTAGTCTTTTCCCCTTAGGGAATAGGCCTTCTGGAAAATGTCTTTCTTAACGGAATGTTTTTGTAGTTATGTGGAAGCATCCATCCTGAAGTGTAACAAGTTCCTCTCCAAAATGTAAGGCTCTTTGTTAAAATCTAGAACCATAAAATTCTAAAAATCTCACACACACACACACACTCACACTAATGGCAATGCAATAGTAGCTGTCATTCATTGACTACCTACTTAGTGTGTGCTAAGTAACTTCCGTGCGTTTTCTTATTTACTCCAAGTGAAAATTAGTGAAGTAGATACAACATCTTAATCTCCATATTATGAACAGGAAAATCAGGCTAGGAGAGGTTAGCCTTCTTGGATTTGATCCATGACTGTGCTGCTATTAGCTGTGTGGTCTTCTGCAAGCTATTTAGAGCCTCAGAGCCTCTGCCTCCCTCTCCTGTGAGCATGGCCCTAGAAGGAGGCCTTTGAGGGTCCTTTGAGCTGCTCAGGCAACACTGAGAGTCATGCCTGGCACCTGTGGGCCCCCCGCTCCATGTTGGTTACTGCTGTTGATGGTGATGAAAATGATGATGTCAGAAGCAGAATTCCCTTAGAGGACAGGCCCTATGCTTCCCCTGATTCATCATAGACATTTTGAGAGTAGTTTTTGGAGCTTGGGAACCCAGATCTGATTTCTGCAGAGCTGGTGAAATGCTGAGTCATGTTGGATATCTCGATAATAAACCTCTTGAAGCCAGGGACTAACTGACTGATGGTGCGCCACAGATAACTATTTTGGCTGATTTTGGATCTAGGGATGCCTGGAATAGTTTGGGGGATAACATGGGTGTTAAAAACAGCTACTTTGCCTCACTAGTTGGGGGAGGATACTGTCTTAGGCAGAGGAAGTCCCATGTCACAGGAGAAATGAGTCATAATTCACCCATAAATCACATGGTTGGGGGTGGGGGGATGTCTGATGCCAGCCAGAGGTGCTAGGAAGGGACGAAGTTCAGGTTGGTAAATCAGGGCCAGAGTAAGAGAGAAGGGAGAAAAGATCAAGGGTGAGCAGTCTTGGAAAGTAATTGGAGACAAAAACTGTTAAAATTAGTAAAATAATTGTGACCTTAAGCAGGAGAGAATGATAAAGATGAGAGAAATCACTCAATGAACTGTATCCAGAGAGAAAGACTTATGTTGAAAACTCTGAAATCAAGACCTTGGTTTGTTCCTGAAATTTGATTTTTTTCCTCCCTCAATTAAGGAAGTTTTGGCTTTATCTTTGTTTGAAAAATAAAAGAACAGCGAGCTCTCACATCAAGTGTAATGCTGCCCTCCTTTTGTCTCTCACAGGGGAATTTCAGAGTGCCTGCCCCGACTGACATGCATGATCAGAGGGATCGGAGACCCGCTGGTGTCGGTGTATGCCCGGGCCTACCTCTGCCGGGTAGGCCCTGAGTGTTGCTCCTGGCGGTGTGGTCCTGCCCGTCTCCTCACGTTCACACAGGCCCTCCTTCCCTACCACCTAAACAAGTCACTCGGAGGACTTTATTAGCTGCTAATTTTAGAATGTGGCTCTTCCACAGAAAGTAGAGCTGTAGGATTTCTTTTAAAAACTAATTTAAAGTAGACCAACTTACTGTAACTCTAATTAGGGGGTGCTTAAGGTCATCTTCTTACAAATGAACTGGTTTTTAGAATTAATTGTTTTTCTGTTCTTGCTGGGAAGAAGGCTCCCAAGGCCTTTCGGATGACAGGTTGCTTTTCATTGACTTGAAACATGCTCTCCCTTAGTTTTAAATTTGATTGCTTTATTAGTTTTTTTGTCCTTCTATTAAAGAGTTGGCTCCGAGTGCAAGTTGGTGAGGCCATTGGGCAAGGGAGTGGTGTCCCATGCTGTGACAGTGGGCCTCAGGGTCTGTGTGGCGGGGCTTCGGGGGCTGGTTGCTCTGATGGGTAGAGGGTGCCGATTATAAATCACTTGTTTGTTCCTTACTTTAAAGTACTATGAGGCTTCTACTTAAAGCTATTAATTTTTTCTTGTTGAAAAATGTAGCCCATGGAGCATATACCGTTTCCTGCAGGGCTTTGCCTCTGTCAGGACTCCTCGGGCAATGGGAATCTTCCCTGCTTATTCCTTGAGCATTGTGCACCTTTAGAGAAGGGTCCTTGCCTATAAACCACAGACTTCCTTGAGGACAAAGCTACAGTTAGAGCCTCCCCAGTGAGTGATTTTACATGTTATACATCAGAAGGTGAGAACATTTAGCCTTTGATTTGCTGCTTTAACATGGCATCCAGCAAACATCAGAAGCCCCATGGTCTCAAGCATCATGAGAAACTTGGTCACTGCCCTCAGATGGAATAGTAGGCGTCGTTATGAGGGCACTTGTTGAAGTTTGCTTCTTGATACTAAGAATGAAAGAAAACGTCTTCCTGTTTAAGGGCTCTCCGATCCTCCTTTGTGTTAGAGGTTAAAGTGTGTATCACCCTCTGCTTGAAACTTGGGAGAGATTTTTAAAAATTTGAGTCTGAGTGAGACTCACGGCCACCGTAACCTTGACCTACTGGGCTCAGGTGATTCTTCCACTGTAATCTTCCAAGTAGCTGGAACTGCAGGCACGTGCCACTATATCCGGCTAATTTTTTTCATTTACTGTAGAGATAAGGTCTCGCCAAGTTGCCCAGGCTAGTCTCAAACCCCTGGGTTAGGTAGTCATCTTGCCTCCACCTCCCAAAGTGTGAGATTACAGTTGTGAGCCACCATACCTGTCCAGGGATTTTTTTTTTAATCCAGGAATATTAGGTTTGTTTCTGAGAGCTTCAACTTTTGAATATATTGAAGCTTGAATACTCCTCTCAAGACGGTGTTTGCTGAGGGTATATTGTGTGCAGAACACTACTGGATTCTGTGGAGAGATGCGACAATAGCATTGTTTGCATATTTCCACTCAGCTGCCTTTTGCCTTGTGCAACATACTAGATTCTTTGAAGTCACTTTGACATCAGTTGAGTAATAGAATAGTAAAGACTTAGAATCATGCTGTGTCTTATGAATATTACTGATTATTAAAGAGAAATCAGAAAAGGGGAAATAGGCATTCCTTGCAGACCTGTTCAGTTTAAAAGTTTAAGGCACATGAGCTAGGGAAAAGATCACATTTGTTACTTATAAAAGTGCCTGTGAGTGGCAGATGCAACTTGAAGACATGGTGACAACAAGGTAGAAGATACAGAGGACAAAGCAGGCCCAGAAAGACTGGGAATAGAATGCCCTGTGTCTGTTGAAATCATTTTAGTCAATCCAGGCAATGCATCAGTTCCCCTGGTGGGCTGATTACTAAAAGTCTTTTGACACAAAAAGAATAAAAGACAGCTTGTGCATTACTAAAGATTCTTTCAGGTGCAAGTGGCAAAACCCAATTCATAGGCAAAAAGGTGGGATTTATTGGCTGGTGTGTCTGAAGAGGCAGGCCAGGGATAGTGCAGGCATGGCTTGATCCAGTACCTCAAAGGGCATTGTCAGGAATCAGCCTTTCCCTCCATCACTCACCTCTGTTCTCCTCTGAGTTGGCTTTCTCCTGTGGCTTACACTATCCATATGGGGCCTTTAGCAGCTCCAAGCTTCCGTACTACCAACCCTGTTGGAAAGAGTATCTTTTCCCCTGTAGATGGAGCAGAGTCTCGATGGGCCACCTTGGATCACTTATCCCTCCCTGGAACAATCACTGTGGCCCATTATGGGATGGGACTTACTTACTGACTAGGCCTGGGTCATGTTCTCACCCCCTCCGTAACTCAGGGTGGGTGGGCCAGCTCCACTGTGAACCTCATGGTTTGAAAGGAAGGTTTAATTTCTCAAAGACAAATCTAATCTGCTGATAATAGAAACAGAGGGAAGGAATGCCAGGCAGGCTGAAATGGCAGGTGGCAATCATGAGCAGCTACCCTTGATACTCTGGGCAGAAATCTTTTAGACCCAAGCAGATTTTCAAGTTGCTCACTTGGCTTAATGAGAAGAGATAAACAAAAAACAGAAGCAGTGAATGAACAGGGTACAGGGGGAGCCTAAAGCTTATTAAAGGAAAGATTGTTGAACTCCTAAGTCACAGCCCCTTCAACACGTCTCCATGGCCGGCCTTTGCTGTTGCCTGGCAGATAATTATTGCATTTCTACTATATGATTAAGTGGAAGGAAAGACAATAGAATCAGGATGCAGTAGAACTGGATCTGACGTTGGTTGTTAGTGTTTTTAAAATTTGTGTGCTTGTCCTTGGAAACATCACTTCCGGTACCCAGCAACCATAAAGCTGCTCTTGGATGTAATGCCCTGGTGGTTCTCAAATAATTCTTTCCAGAGGAATTGTTTGCAGCCATTTAGAAAGCATCATTGTTGTTAACTATCATGACCTCTGGGTAGGGAAGGTGAACAGGAGAAATATGTCCCCATTTGAAGAAATGTGGTTGTAAAAAGCACCTTCCCTTGAGTTGTTTTTGTGGTTAAGGAACAATTTGGAATTAGGTGTTTCAGAGGAGCTCAGTGTTGGGCACGTTATGATGCTTTGTTTGAGCTCCCCTCAGTCGCTCATACTTCTGCTTCTCCTAACTCCAGTGCTCTGGCACATTCTCTATGATTAGCAAATTTCTTCAGCTAGGAATGTTACAATCTCTTTTAAACAATCTGTTTTTTAAACAATGAACTCAGGAGTCAGTAGATGATAGCATATTTATGCTTCGTGCTTGTTTTTTATAAAATTGCTTAAAAATATATTAAAATTTAGACCGGGCATGGTAGATCACGCCTGTAATCCCAGCACTTTGGGAGGCAGAGGCAAGAGGATTGCCTGAGCCCAGGGGTTCGAGACCAGGCTTGGGCAACTTGGCAAAACCTCATCTCTACAATAAATAAAAAAAATCAGCCAGTCGTGGTGGTACATGCCTATAGTTCCAACCAATTAGAAGGCCGAGGCTGAAGGATCGCCTGAACCTGGCAGATTGAGGCTGTAGTGGCTATGATTGTGCCACTGTACTCCAGGCTGGGCGACGGAGTGAGACTCTGACTCGAAAATATTTTATCCATGACTGTCCAGCAAAGAGTGAATCCGTATTACTTTTAACCACGCAACAGTGGCAGCACAGACTCTGAAATCCAAGCTAACTCTCTTATGTACTGTTATCTTGTTGCTTCATCTAATAAGTACAACCACATGTGTATTTATCATTTTTTTTTTTTTTAGAGGAAGAGAACATTATATATACAGTCTTGAGAGAGCATTCCTTTTTAGGGCTATATTGATTTGTTCTCTTGGTGGTCTGTTCAGAAATATATTCATTGCCTTTGGGAAATTGCAAAGATGATTACTGCAAATGTTGCCCCTTTTTTCATTAAAAATAACTTCTGTGGTATTCTTACAAAAGCAGTACATGTTTACTGAATAAGAAAAAAGATAAAAAGAATACGAAATAACTTTCTGGACTTTTCCTCTATGTGTATGTGTATTTTTTTAACTTACAAAAATAGCATCACACTGTATTTCTTATTTGCAATCCGTTTTTCCGTTGTCAAGGTAATCTCATTTTGTTTGGCTGCAGGTGGGAATGGAAGTGGCTCCACAGCTCAAAGAAAGCCTAAATAAGAACTTTTTTGACTTCCTCCTTACATTCAAGCAGGTAAGAGTACACTATCAGAAGAACTAATTGATACAACAGTTCTGTGATAGCAAATTCACAAAACCCAGTTGGTTTTCCAAGTTGAGAATGCCTTAAAGCTCTTAAAATGCACAAACCCTAGAAAATTATACTAGCGTCTGCTGTGGACAATTAAAATGTGTTGATTATACTGAGCAAGTGGAGAGAGTTAATATGCATGTGTTAACAGGAAACGTCTCCAGTTGATCAGCCTTTCTTCTTAGCATCTGCTGGCTCCATTTTTATCAGGTTACTTCTTTACACAGCGCACATTCCCAAAACAGCTTAGCTTGGTGACATGGGAAACTTTGTGGTTTTCTTTTTTTTTCTAATTTTAAAAAAACAACTGAGAAATCAGGCTGTTTCTCTCGGGGCCGTCCACATGCTCACAAGTATGCTAGGTCTGTGAGTTACATGCTCTTGGTTTGTCGTTTGATTTTGCCCTCCTCTCTTAAGTGTTTATTTGGTCTCCCGTAGATTCATGGGGATACGGTCCAGAACCAGCTGGTGGTCCAAGGAGTGGAGCTCCCATCCTACCTTCCCTTGTACTCGCCTGCCATGGACTGGATCTTCCAGTGCATCTCCTACCATGCCCCCGAGGTAACGGCCAGGTGGCTGCAGTGTTCCGCCCATCTCCAAGCAGGATGCTGGGCTCTTCTCTCTGTACTGTGGCAGTCCCTGCACTGTGTGTTCTGTAACATAGCCTTTCACAATATAGTTACAGCCACGTCACGTCAGTGTTAGCCAACCTTTGCAGAGGGCTCACCATTGTGACTGGTCTATGCCAAGTTCTTTTCCTACACTGGCTCATTTAGCAACTCTTGGAAGGGGACGCACAGCTCAGAGAAGCCAAATACCTATGTAAGATCACACAGCCAAAAAGCAGTGGTGACTGGACACAGTCCATGAGATCTGACTCTGGGCCAACAAGCTTTAATGCTCCCTGTCCACTTACCTTCATGTGCCCCTTTTGTGTTTATAATAATCCAGTAGAGTTAGAAGAATAGGTAATATTTTATTCATTTTACAGGGAAAAAACCCAGATACTTAATTGCTTTTATAAGATTCTTTTGCTTTCTTTTTTCCCTTTCTCTAGTAATGTATTGTCAGAAATTAAAGTGACATCAGAGTCACAGCAGAAATATTATTATTTTAATCTTTTTTTTTTTTTTTTTTGAGTAGAGTTCTTAGTCTGCTGCCTAGGCTAAAGTGCAGTGGCACAATCACAGCTCAACACAGCCTCGACCTCCTGGACTCAGGCTATCTTTCCACCTCAGTCTCCTGAATAGCTGGGACTATAGGCATGCACCACCACACCCAACTAATTTTTTAAATTTTATGTAGAGACGATGTCTTGCTACGTTGCCCAGGCTGGTCTTGAGCTCCTGGGCTCAAGCAATCCTCTCACCTTGGCCTCTCAAAGTGCTGGGATTATAGGTGTGAGCCACCACACCCTACCAGAAATAATAATAATTTTTTTTCCTGAGATTCAGAAGCAATTTTAATAGAATGTCAGTTCAAGTGATCATAACTGTCATAAGTGAAGCTTTCCTTTGTCTTCCTGTCGGTGGTTGAAAAGGAAAGGGAAACTTACCACAAAACAAGAATACATAGAGCAAAGCAAGATTTCAAGACACTGCCTTTTCCTGAATGCTGCCAATGCATACTGAAAGCCCTACAGAAAGAAAAAGAACATGACTTTGAGCAGTACCACTTTTAAAAGTTTATCCTGTAGATTAGGCAGGTGCATAAACACATAAACACTCATTCACGCACACACAGGTTTACTCATGGTAGTGCAAAATGGGAGGTAGGCATCAGAGGGAGATTGGGTAAATGATGGTGGGATCTTAGTGGGACCGTTTAAAACAGTGGAGAGCCATGAAGTTATGTTCACACTGACATAAGGGTGATCACAGTGTATTGCTGAGTGCAAAGAGGCAGTCCCACACATTACTGTGTGTGTGGTAAGCGGCATTGTGTCCTAGTGTCAGGGTATGGGCTCTGGAGCTGGGGTACCTGGATCCACATCTGTTGCAGCAGTTGTGATGGAATAGAAGCCAAGAAACTTCTTTCTTAATCTGTGAAATGGGAGCAGTAGGAATGCTTCCTTTTTATATCTGCATGATAGAGTT
Source organism: Tarsius wallacei (assembly GCA_963574415.1). NCBI lineage: Eukaryota > Metazoa > Chordata > Mammalia > Primates > Tarsiidae > Tarsius > Tarsius wallacei. The sequence continues at coordinate 14,859 of CAUYQG010009695.1, forward strand.
GGAAAGGAGATACAAGACATCACTGGAGGGTGAGATTTGGTACCATCTTAAGTTGTTTTTCTTTGCCCATCTGTGTTTTCTAACTTTTCGTATGTATGCACTGCTTACGTGTTTACTTTTGCAAATTCTAAAGAATGAGGAGAAAAACAGGGACATCCTGCCCTTCATGTGAATTTTCATACCATTAAGTAAATTGATTTTAAATCAAGCCAGTATAAAGGGAAGATTGTTTGAAAATTTTCTGCCCATTCTCTGTGATCCTCAGCATAATTTCAGCAACGACATGTTGTTCTTGGCTTCTGGGAAAAGGTATCATGAAAAAGCTGGCCTCACTATTCCGCTGGATGATGGAAACACAAGCAGGATTGACGTCGTGAAAATGAGAGTGCTTATTTCTTCTCCTTATTGTAGTGAAAGACAAAATCAGATTAAAAATAAAAGGTACATGTCATAAGGCAGTCTTTATTTTAAGCTCCAGTAATCTCAAAGGATGGCAGAAGCTGGGAATAGAGCTTTCTGGGGAGTCAGCTCTAGGAAATCATTTTTGCTTTAGAATAAGTGATTAAAAAATTAGGTCACCTGAATAATAATAAACTCTTATTCCTGGGGCACTTAAATAAGGGACATGCAGTGTCTTGTTAAAAAGACATAATCATTTTCAAAATGCAAAAGAATTGATGTCAGTATGGAAGGTGGTGTTGAAGATACACGTGGCGATTTGACACCTTAAAAACTGTTTCATGGTAGCTGCCGTGACTCCTCTCGGTAGTAGAGCCATGTGTATCTTTAAGAGGCTGAGACTCCAAAATAGGAGATAGTAAAGTTTGACTGCAGCAGTAGGTAATATACAGGGCAGGCAGGCAAGAGAGGACAAGGAGAGATGCCCTCAGCTGTGAATATCCAGTGTACAATTTAAAATTGAAAGAATATCTGATGTCAATTTAAAATTGAAATTGAAATCCAAAGTTAAAAAATTCAGGGCTGTATCTTATTCTATTCGGGCTGCTCTAACAAAGTGTCATAGGCTGGGTGGTTTATAAATCATAGGAATTTATTTCTCACAGTACTAGAAGCTGGAAATGTGGGGTCAGTGTGCCAGCATGGTTGGGTTGGGGTGAGAACCCTCTTTCCTTGTAGCCTCCCGTGGTGGAAGGAGAGAAGTCTCATTCTCTGGTCTCTTAGAAGGACACTCTTCCCATTTGAGAACTTCATCCTCAAGACCTAGTCACTTCCCAAAGGCCCCACCTCTTATACCATTTCTTTGGGGCTTAGGATTTGGTATGAATTTTGGGGCAACACAAACATTCATTCAATAACTGGAAGTGATTGTTTAAAAAGGCTTTTGTTGTCTGAAGACAGGATTTGTTTTTTTCCTTCATACAGTTAAGATTATAGTAGGTTAAAAAAAAACACAGATTTATGAACCCAATTTCAAGCACATTCTGCACAGAAAAAAATAACCATTTTGTAAAACCTGCTTTTAGGCAGTGAAAACAAATCCCTTGATAAGCTTCTCGTTATTGTCACCAAACAGCTATTTGTTGGTTGGGGTTGGGGCGGGAGGTGTAGAGGGCAAAAGACCTGAGCCCTGATGTCAGGATATGGGTGTTATGGAACCTCATGATCTCTGGCTGCTGTGGTATGCAGGTTATAGGTGTTGCAGGGAAGCTGGAAGTACATCGCAGAAGTGCTGGGGTAGTCAATTGGCAGACCTGGGTTCTAACTGTGGCTGTTTCCTTGGGTTTCTTAACCTTCTCCTGCCTTAGTTTTGCCAACTGTAAAATGGAGCTAATAACAGAACCGTCCTTTAAGGGCTGTTATGATGGTGACTGTGAGAATACATATTAATGTGTACCCAGGCCTTGGCACGTGGTAGGCACCAGGCTAATGGTGATGGCTACCTTTGTTATGGTTGGACCTGACAAGCCTCACTGAAGCAGATGGGGCCTGGGCTGACCTAAAGGCCCAGGAGACAAGTAGGGGGAAGGGACCTTTATAAATAGTGGCAAGTAACGTGCATGATAAGGGGACAGGCATTACTGGAGAAGAGTGAGAAATCAGGCTGGCTGGCAGTAGACCAGCTTACACTGGGCCAGGCTGCAGGCTGTTGCACATCATGTCAGGAAAGCATAGAGTTCTAAAGGGCTTTTGCTCAGAGGAATGATTTGAAAAAAGTGGTGCTTGAAGATCAAATTGGCAGAAGCACACCAAATGGATCAGTGAGAGGAGAATCAATTGGTAGTCGTGCCAAAGCAAGAGGCAGAATGGATGAGAGAGAATTTCATAATCAGAAACAACTATTAATAAAAATACAAATTCTTGGGGGAGAATTGGAAAAAAATAGAGTGGTTAAAAGGAAAGAAATAACCACCCCAAATCCGGGCATCCATAATTAGTCAGTGTTAACATATTTTTATTATGATTTCTCTGCCTTTCCCCCCTCATCTCTTCTCCCTCCTCCTCACCTCCTCTTTCTCCCCTTCTCCTCCTCTTTTTCTTTGTCCTCTTCTTCTTCTCTCTCTCTGTCTCTGTCTTTATAATTTTGTTTTGCAGATGAGAATTTTCCCCTGTATAATTTTGTTGTACTTTTCCCTCATTAACATCATAACAAATATTTCCCTGTTGTTTAGAAAGTTTTGTGACCATCAGTCATTTCAGGAGGTGTGGAGAAGGCAGAATGAGCTTGTTGGGCGTGAAGAAGGGAGACAGTAGATGAGTCAAAGACACAGCTAAGCTATTGAACCTCTCACACACCTGCCTCTTTTTGAGGCTCACTATGCCAACCTCTGTGTTGACTGCTTTACTTGGCCTGTCTTAATTCACCTTCGCAGCTTCTCTAGGCAAGGTTCTATTAATGTCCCCATTTGACAGTTGAGGCTCCTGAGTCTTGCTTAAGGCCACACAGGTAGAAAGAATCAAAACTGTGTTGCCATTTTAGTGGGACCCCTGAAACCAACAAACATTTTGTTCTCTCAACTCCTTGACCATACTCTTCCTTTCTAGGCCTCTTGTGTTAATTACTATGCTTGAGATGGGACTTGAAGGCTCTAACAGATTGACTCATTGGTCTGCTACTCAGTGGTCATACTATAAGTTGCACTTTAAACATTTTAAAATATAACACAAATCCAAGAATAACCTTGGTCTCTGTTAAATCCCTGAGCATACAGCCCTGTTCTTTGAAATTAGGGGGAAAAATCCCTGGGGAAATAATAGAAAAAATTAAAATTTCTCCTTTTTAATACCTGGGATATAGAATTTATTAATATTCACGTCGAAATATTGTATTTCTTTGAAACTTGAGCATGTTAACTCTGGATTGTGGAAAAGAGTATTGGCTTTTACATTTTTGCTTCATTTAGAAAAATAAGTGGGGAAAATGAGAAAAACATGATATGCATATCATTTTATTCTTTCATGAAACAGTATTTGTAAACACTGAAAGGCTACATATCATTTTATTCTTTCATGAAGGCTATTTAGTAAAAGCAGAAGTACAAATTCGTGAGCACTCTGTCTTGCAGATGAGTTAATCTCGGTTTAGAAAACAGGAATACAGCCATGGCCTGACTTCTTTTCTCTCTTCCTGTACTTTTCAAGTGAGTAAATAACCCTAATGTAGAGAGCACCTTTTTAAAATCCATCAGTTAAATATGGTGGTGGTTCTACCACTCTATATATAGGTGAAATGTGGTAGAATTAGACACAAAGACAAATGCTTCCTACCCCTCTCCTCCTCAAAAAAGAGAGTACATAAAACCTGGTAGAATAGTCTGGCTAACTGTATTATACCAGTGTTGATTTCCTGGCTTTAATAATGCACTATGGTTATGTAAGATGTCACCATTGGGAGAAGTGAGTGGTGGGTACCCAGGACTTCTCTCGGCTGTTTTTGCAATTACTTATGAGTCTATAATTAATTCAAAATAAAGTTTTAAGAACTCTGTTAATTAGGACCAGTTTGAAAAATGATGTTATATCTTTGGTATGAATTTCTCAGCCATTAGAAAGAATAAAGTCAATTTACAGGGGCGGAAAGAGTGCTGTGCTAGATTCTTGAGTAAAAAAGGCTGGTTGCAACCAGTATCTGTAAGAGTATCCCATTATGTAAAAACAAAACAAGTTTTCTGCTGTAATACATATCCATAGGGCATAGGCAAATTTCTAGAACAGCAGAGTTTCAGATAAACACCGCAGTGTTGACAGTGGTTATCCCGGGCAGATGGACGTTTCTTGATGCATGTCAATGTTGTTTGAACTTTTGTCCATAAGCATTTCTTATTTTTACAATTTTTATAAAAACAATGAAAATGTTATATAAATAAGTGACATGTCGGGCCAACAGCAACAATAACAAAAACCTAAAACAAAGACCAGCAACAGTAAATGCCTGCCTTGTGAATCTTCTGCATCTTCAAGTGCCAATGTATGTGAGAAGGATAGAAATGTGCTGAGCTCTGAGTTTCAGTGGTTGGTCCCAGCCAGGCTTGTTTCGATCTCAGTCTGCTTTGGACTGTTGTTCATCTTGTTCTTGCCAAAGATAATCAATTCTGTCACTTCTTAGGAAAAAAAAAATAACCTCCAACAGACCTGCCTGGGATCCATAACGTTTGGCTCTCTGGACACTTACATGTATTCCTAGATTTCTATGTGACAACAGAGCCTTTTTCTCTTAAGTTATGTTCTTGGATGCATTTTTAATGCATTCATCTTTGGTGAAAAAGAACTTTTTAAGCATTTGTCTCTTCTTAATGGCAAAAATCTTTTGTCCATATGTTGGTATTTGCCCTAGATCATCTTTCCAGAAGTGGTGGGCCAAGACATCTCATCTATTTGTGTGTATGTGTGTGTTTGCCCACATCCATGAATATGAAATAGAGTAAGCCTCACAAAGCCATGGTTTTATGTCTGTTTTCCTCATTATTGTATCCTCAATGCCTAGAATAGTCATCCCTTGATATAACTAAGGGGTTGGTTCCTGGACCCCCATGTATACCAAAATCCACGCATTCTCAAGTCCTGGAGTTGGCCCCATGGAACCTGCATACATTTGGGTTTGGCATCCTATGAATGCTGTATTTTCCATCACTGTTTGGTTGAAAACAAATCCATGTATCCTGTGCATCTCAAATCGATGTTCAAATGTCAACTTATATTAAAGTTGCTTATTAGGTAGATGTTGAATAACTGTTTGTATGTATTGGGGAGTATCAGTGTGATGATAACACAAAATATCACTTTCCGTTTCCTGATCTTTTCCAAAGGTCACTTTGGTATTGGTCTTTAAGAATGACTTTTCAACTGTAAATACCCCATGAGTGGTTTAGAGAAGCCATTTGTAGTGTGTTCAGTTTTGTCTTCAGCTAGGATGTTTCTGGCTACAAGGAACAAATACCAAATAGCCTCCAAGTATAATACAGAGTTTCCTCTCCTACAACAAGCATGGGCTCTAGACCATGCAGCTTCAGTCCCTCTTTCTGTTCTGCCATGACTGCCTGGTAGCAGAGTGGCTACAGCCATTCCAGGCATGAAGTCCAGATGTGACAAAATCCAGCAGCAGAAAGATGGAGTTTTCAATCCTTGAGTCCCTGTTTCAGAATGGAAAACCTTTCCTCAAAGCCCCTTGAAGACTTCCTATCCTGTCTCAGCTGCTAGAAACAGATCAGGTGCCCATGTCTAAATCCACCACAGGCAAGGGAAATGAGATCACCATGATTGGTTTAGACATATGTGTATTAGTCTGCTCAGGCTCCCATAACGAGGTACCAAAGACCAGGGTCTTAAACAACAACCTTTATTTTTTATATTCTGGAGACTGGAAGTCCAAGAACAAGGTGCCAGCAAGGCTGGTTTCTGGTGAGGCCTCTCTCTCTGACTTGCAGATGGCTGCCTTCCTACTGTGTCCTCTCACGACTTTTCCTTTGTATATGCATCCTTGCTGTTTCTTTCTCTTCCTATAGGGACACCAATCCTATTGAATTAGGGCCCCACCTTTATGATTTATGTTAATCTCAATAGCTCCTTAAGGGCCCTGTCTCCAAATACAGTCACATTGGAGATTAGGGCATCAACATGAATTTGAGGGGGTATAATTCAGTCCATAACAAGACACAACCTGATTTATATGGTGGGGCATAGGACAGACAGAAACCTGGGTAAAATCAGGGCTTGGGGGTGGGGATATCAACTGTATCTCTATGGTCAGCTCTCACTCCTTTTTTTTTTTTTTTTTTTTGAGTTGGCGTCTTACTCCGTCGCCTAGACTGGAGTGCAGTGGCCGCTCCCGGCCACCGCAGCCTCGACCTGCTGGGCTCCGGCAATCCTTCCACCTCAGCCTTCCGAGTAGCCGGAACAACAGGCGTGCGCTACCACGCCCGGCTGATTTTTTTGATTTATTGTAGAGATGAGGTTTCGCCTGCCCAGGCGGGTCTCGAACCCGCGGGCTCAGGCAATCCATTCACCTCAGCCTCCCAAGGTGCGGGATTACAGGCTGAGCCACCGAGCCTGGCTTCTCACTCTTAATTATTTAGGCAACACCTATGACACAGAGGGACACAACTGGACAGGGTGGAATTTCACTTAAGAAGATTCCTTTTATTTTTTGATTTTGGGGCCAGACTTAGATACAAATCTCATTTTCACCACTTCCTGGGAAGTGGCTTAACTTGTCTGAGCTTTGGCTTATTCCTCTGTAAAATGGGGATAGTTTTCTAGGGACCTCACAAGGCTGTGGTGAAGAGTAAATGAGAAGAGGGAGGGAAAGCACTTACTTGTACCAGCCCCTGGGGCAGTGCTCAGTGTCCGGTCATTAGCTCTCATTCTAGGTGACCTTCCACAAACCATCGCCCTAAAAGATACTTCTTCCATTGATTTTTTTTTTTTTAAAGCAGGAGCTCTTTAAAGCTGTGTAATTGTCTTAAGATAGCTCTAAAGCCATTAACGGTACTCCAATAAGTAAAACATTTACTTCCTTTGGGGGAAAAATATGCTTCAAAATGTGTTGAAGAACGTAGCATCTGATGCTGGGTTCATGCCTGACTGCCATCACCAGATGTGTGACCTTGGGTAAAACTCGTTACTGTTCAAGACTGGTTTCTCATCTATACAATGGGAGAATAGAGTGCCTGACTCATGGGTGATTGGGAGAGGTGAGACTGTGAGTGCCAAGGGCTTCTCGCTGTTACTGGCGGGTATTCAGCTATGACCCAGTGTTTGTTGCTTGTATTATTAAGCACACCATGGTTACCTCATGAAATGGGGAAGAATGTGGGAATCCGAGGAGTGGAGGGAACAAAGTCACTTCCATTCTCATTGGTGCCCTGGAGCACAGGGGTACCTCTCTCACCATCCTGTAGTGACCCTGCAGATGGGATGGTGCCACCTTTTTCCTCTGCATAAGGACAAGGAGATTAGGGTTAAGCAGATTCGGTAACTCACCTGAGTCTCCACTGGTAGTTGGTGAGGCTGAATGTGAACACAGGTGTGCCTGGTGTCAGGGCCCAGCTCTTATTCATCAAGTCAAATGCCATGAAAGTGGACCACCCCTTCCCCATCCCTACCAACCACTGAGAATTATTTACATGGACAGGTGGCTACATCCATTTTAGAGTATTACTTTGGAACTGTCTTTAAAATGTTACTTTAGATCCTTAAACCTGATGATTTTTATTTTTAATGTATTAGGCTCTGCTGACCGAGATGATGGAGAGATGTAAGAAACTAGGAAACAAGTAAGTATTTTAATACTCATAAAGCATGAGTTTGAAAATGGAGTTGGCTGCTTTTTTTGAGCGTGGTGAGCTTACGCATGCGAGAGGTGACAAGAGGCAGGGTGGCATGGAGGCTTAGAATGCTGGAGTCCCATTTGCTGGCCTCAGACCTTGGCTCCATTCCATCTTAGCCTTGTGACCTCAGGCTGCTTACTTGTCCTTTCTATGCCTCCATTTCCTCATCTGTAAAACAGATAAAAATAAAAATCCTTTCTCCATGGGGCTGTGATTGGCAGTGGGGCCAAGATAAACTTGATCTTCCTGCGCCCTGCATATACGAGGTTTCCCTTCTACTCTCCTTTCAATAAACAGCTTTGTGTGGGTTTTGTTTACCACTCTGTCCCTCATGCCTGAAACATGAGATCTCTTTCATTAGCGATCTCTTGTGTAAGAGGTGTGATATATATTTGCAGCACAGATTGATATTGTTACTTAATGTTTAGTTTTATTAGTGCACTGGCCTATTGAAGGTGTACTTTTCTTCTTTTTAAATAGATTGGATCACTTGCTGACATACCTGTGTATCCATCCATTCACCCATGTAAAATGCAGTTAATTCAACATTTATCCATTTCCAAATATGTACAGAATACCCTGCTAGTCTCTGGAGGTTGCCTTTTTCCTTGGTTCTTTTTTTCCCCAACCCTTACCATTAAAGAGCTGTCAGTCATCCTTCCCAGCAATATACATCTAAAGGCAACTTTTTAAGGGAAGCTCGGTTGACTTGGTGCATTTGTGTCTTTGTAGCGCCTTGCTGTTGAATTCTGTGATGTCAGCCTTCCGGGCTGAGTTCATTGCCACCAGGTCTATGGATTTCATTGGCATGATTAAAGAGTGTGATGAGTCTGGTTTCCCCAAGGTAGGCTCTTGACTTAATGCTCAGTGGGAGAACAAATAGGCAGTGTCTATCCGATAGCTCTCCAGGGAGAGTTCTGTGTTCAGGGCAGCGTGGGCTAACTGGGAAACAAGCAAAAGCTCTGTTTCCAAGGACTGTGTTGGAAGTTGAGTTCAAGATTGGGATTGTTAGACACCATGTAATTGCTTGCTTCAGGCCCCATGAGTCCTAAATCTATCAAATTAGCTCACCATGAAAAAATTTGGGAAAGATTTTGGTCCAACATCTTTAAAAATCTACTTTTACCAATCATGTGAGAAAAGCTTTGTCCTGCAGAGTATTATGGCCTACCATTCAGACCAGTACATAGAGTAAATCTTTATTGTGAGCTTCTCAATATGACTTGAGTAAGATCTGTGGTCGAGTTTCAGAAAGAGGTTGTTGGAAGATTAACTGTGGGAAGGGTTAAACGTTGCAGTCTTTTTTTTAAATTTTAAGCTTTGCATTACTTTGATTTAAAATCTCCAGTAACATGATGGTTTGATATTTTTGTTAGCATCTCCTTTTTCGCTCACTGGGGTTAAACTTGGCCTTGGCTGATCCCCCTGAGAGTGACCGACTTCAGATTCTCAACGAAGCTTGGAAAGTGATCACTAAATTGAAAAATCCACAGGTGGGTGACCATGTGGACTTTAAATTGACCACTTTTTTCAAAGTTATGTAGCATACTCTTTCTTTTAAAAAATTGTCATTTATCTAGTTTTACCTCTTTCTTTAAAAAAAGAAATCTGTTTCTTTACATTGTATTATTTGTTTGCCTATGATGGAGAACGTATAGCTTTAAAGATATACTTCTTCAATTTTTGTATCCCAATTCTTGAAGCCTTAAGATACACTCCTGAAATTTACCTTCTCAGCATTTCAGTTAGACCTAGGATGCTCCTGGCTTTTCCATGTGAGTGAAATAACTATTTACTTCCCTTTCCATTTCTTCTTCTTTTCCCTTAAAGTATCAGAACAGAAGAGGTATACTGGCTGGCTACAGTTTTCCTTTACTGTTTTTTCCCTATTGGGTATTTCCTGGGCAGGCAGCCTAACTCAGGTTGTTACTGTCATGGGCCCCCGACACTTGCTCTAACAAATGTTTTCTTATCTAAATTCTTTAGTGCTTTCTTAAGCTCTTTGCAACATATATGCATCATCCTGCTATAGGACAAGTTTTGTTTTGTTTTATTTTAAAGCAGCAAGCCTGTTGCTTTTATTTTGTTTTGTTTTGTTTTCAGAACATGCCAAAATCACATTTTAAGCAAAGCCTGATCCCATATCAGTTTCTCTCCACTGAAGTGTGGTGGGGGCTTCCCACTGTTACCTGCAGAGTGCTGCCCTTTGATTCTTCCAATTCTCTAAGCATGGTAGAGCTTCCCAGATTTCCATCGTGGCTCAAGGAACAATTCTAGAATGCAAGTTAATTAGTTTCAAGAAACTATATTTTTTCTATAACTCACTTCTCATGGTTAAATATAAGTGGCTCAGAACTTTTTGTAAATGAACCACCCTTGTAATTCTTTCCCTTTAAAAAAAATTGTCAATAGCTTTATAGGTATAAGTAGTTTGGGATCACATGGATGGGAGGAGAGTGAGGAATGAAAAATTACCTGTTGGGTACAGTGTATACCATTCGGGTGATGGTACACTAAAATCCCAGACTTCATCACTGTACAATTCATCCATGTCACCACTCTTTCCTTTTTCTTTGAGAATATGTAACCACTCTTCTAATTCTTATCACTTTTCAGTTCTTTTAATTGTCAGAGTCCTTGAAGGGACTTATAAATGATGAACTTTTCTGTGAGACAAACTGTGCGGTGCTTAATGTAAAGACGTGTAACTTTTTCTCTGTAGGACTACATTAACTGTGCTGAAGTGTGGGTAGAATACACCTGCAGACATTTCACGGTATGTATGACTATGGTATTGTTTCTCCAAGAATGTTTTATGTCTATAATAGTGAATGAGTCTAGTTTAGGTATTTAAGTATTTTATAATGGTAATTATTCTTGTATTTCATAGCAGTTGCATTCTGTACAGTAAAGTGTGATAGAGTATGAGTATATGAGGGGGACCCCCAAAAAACCTGGAATTATCTTTCTAGAGGGCAGGCCCCTTGTAGTTTAGGCTTCCCCCACTAGGTAAGCGTTCTAGGGACCCACCTGCATCAGTGTACTAGCTAGTGTTGTTGTGAGAGACTGTGTTTAGTTTCAGTGACTTTTTTTTTTTGGAGACTCTTTCAGTGTGTTTGCCTGTTGCTTTTTTTTTTTTTTTTTTTGAGTTGGAGTCTGTTACTAAGGCTGGAGTGCAGTGGCATGCTCACAACTACCGCATCCTCGACCTGCTGGGGCTCAGACAAACCTTCCGCTTCAGCCTTCCAAGTAACTGGAACTACAGGTGTGCGCCACCATGCCTGGCTAATTTTTTGATTTATTGTAGAGATGAGGGCTCGCTAAGTTGCTTAGGCTGGTCTTGAACCCCTGGACTCTCGCCTCGTCTTCCTGGGATTACAGGCTTAAACCACCACGCCCAGCCTGCCCATTTCTTAACCACGCTGAGTGTTCAGCAGTTTTTGACCAAAAATGGCATAACCCTTGGTGCCTCACTCTCTCTGTTTACCCAGTTTTGCTCTGAGTGACATATTTTTGTTTTCCCAGATGAAAAAGTTCTCAAGGGGAAACATTTTGCCCATGTGGAAGAGGTGAAACAAAAAGTGGCAGAAGCACTAAAAGGCATCCAAATTGATGAGTTCAGAAACTGTTTTGAACAGTGGAAAAAGTGTCTTGATAGGTGTATTGCATCAAATGGAGAGTACTTTGAAGGTTACTGAGGCTTAAATATATAAGAATAAATACACTTTTTAAAAAATAAATTTCAGCTTTTTTGGGTCCTCCCTTGTATGTACTATAACAGACATATCCTGTGCTTACATGTAAGTTTGAGAAATGTGTTCTACAAAGTTAAACAATTTCTTTTGACCATAGGACATCTTAGATGCTTTTATGTCCAAGTGCCTTGTGACTTTTCATATGCATTCCCAAACATATTTGAGTTGTATGTAATTTTTTTCCTAAGCAAGCAGACATACTTCTTTTTATAGACACAGACTAGAACCACATTTTGGGGAACACTGAGCTTGTCAAAGAGCAGAGACTTTAGAAGCAGGTAGAAATGGATTCAAATCCTATTGCCAGGGTTGTTATTTTTAATCATCTTTTAAAAATTGAAGTATAGGCCAGCGCTTTGGGAAGCCAGGGCTGGAGGATTACTTGAGCCTAGGAGTTCGAAACCAGCCTGGGCAACATAGACCTTGTCTCTACAAAAAAAAAAAAAAAAATCAAAATATTAGCTGGGTGTGGTGGCATGTGCCTGTAGTCCCACTACTTGGGAGGCTGAGGTGGGAGGAGCATCTGAACCCAGGAGTTTAAAACTGCAGGGAGCCATGTTCGTGTTACTGCACTCTAGCCTGGGTGACAGAGCAAGACCCTGTTTCAAAAAATGAAAAATAAATAAAAAGGAGAAAAAAGAAGGGTCTAACATGTTTAAAAAGAAAAAAGAAAAATAAAGAAAAAAATGCATCATGAGGGAGAGGAAAAAAAGAATGAAGTTTAAAAAATGAAATATAATATTGCTGTGGTCTGAATGTTTGTGTCCCTGCAAATTTTGTATATTGAAACCTAATCCCCAATGTGATAGTATTAATAGATGAAGTCTTCAAGAGGTGATTAGGTCATTTGGGTAGAGCCCTCATGAATTGGATTAGTGCCTTATAAAAGAAGCTCGAAGGAGCTCCTTGGCCTCTTCTAAGTGAGGACTCATTGAAAAGATAATGTCTGTGAGGTAGCAGGCCCTCACCAGACACCAAATCTACCACTGCCTTGACCTTGGACTTTTCAACCTCCAAAACAGTGAGAAGTAAATTTTCATTGTTTATAAGCTACTTGATTTTATGGTATTTTATTATATCAGCCTGAATGGACTAAGACAAGCACAAATTTCCAAAAAATGCATACAGAGGGTACCAAAAAAATGCATACATTTTAAGAAAGGAAAAAAACTATATTAAAATTGTAATACTAAATATATGCCAATAGCAAAAGATGAATACAAGTCATTTTTGACTTCTGCAATTACAAGAGGTACTCAAAGTGTTTACCATCAGCTTCCAGGCACTTCTGATTATGGCGAACATCTCTTAATATGTGTATACATTTTTTGAACTATATCATAAGTTTGCTGCTCAATGAATTTTCACAAAGTATATTCACACGATCACCATCTAGCACAAGAAACACTTACCCCTTAGGGGTCCTCAGCACCACCCCTCCCATCCTTCAAGCCTTTGGGGAGTTGAGGGTTACCATCCTGGCCTCTAATACCCGAAATTGGTTTTGCCTCATTTTGAGTATGTGTAGATGTTGGCCTCTGGATTTTGTTTGTTTTCTCCAGTTTTTATTTTACATTTTATTATGGAAATCTCAAACATATCTCCTGTACCCATCACCTAGGAATTATAGGAATTACCAATTTATGACAAATCTTATTTCATATATGTCCTTACCACCTTCCCCACCCTTGGAATTTTTAAAAGACAACTCAGACATTATATAACATCTGTCAGTATTTCAGCATATCTGTAAAATATAAAGATTCCCTTTTTTAAACAAAAATTGAAATTATCCTAATTAAAAAAGTTAATAATTCCTTAATATCATTAAATAAATAATTATCTGAATTGCCTTGCAATTTTTTTTTAGTTTATTTGTTCAAATCGGGATTAAAATAAGATACATACATTGCAATAGGTTTTGTAGGGTACTTTTGATCTATAAGTTCTCTCTCAATCTCTTCTGCTCTACCTTTCTTTTTTTCCCCTACAATTTATTTGTTGAAGAAATTTGGTCTTTTGTCCTGTAGAGTTTCCACAACTAGATTTTGCCAGTTGCATCCTTGTGATGGTGTTTAGCATGTTCCTCTGCCTTCAATATTTCCTGTAAAGCAGCAGTTAGTTCCAGATACTTAAATACCATTCTTACCTTGTGAGCCATATAAAAACAGGTACTAGGCTAGATTGGGCTGTAGTTGCCTGACTGATAGAGGTGACAACATGAACAGTGAGCAGTAGGTCAGACGCTTTGTAAGGAACGAATTAGTGCTCTTTCCACAATGCCTCATTGTTCTCAGAGGAGTGCCTGAGTGCAGGACCTGGGACAGGCAGGCAGGAAGTGACATGGCTGATTTGACCACCATTCAAGGAAAGCAGGGATGATGCAGAGCCCCAGAACCTATGAGAACAATGTTTAATACTGACTTGGTACAGGGCTGTGGTACTAGACCAGGTGATATAGTTGGGATTTTCCTGTGGGATTTCTTCTAGCTCTGTTATTTTCAAAGGAATATTTGAAACTGTTTCCTGGAAGATATGTGATAGATATATTCTGAGTATGTTAGTTCTTTCCCCCAGGAATATGGTCAGAGATTGCCATTCAGTGTCTAATATAGGCTTGACTGATTTTCCTCACTTAGAAACGAGAAGTGAATACTGTTTTGGCTGATGTCATCAAGCACATGACTCCAGATCGCGCGTTTGAAGATTCCTACCCTCAGGTAGCATTTGCATTTCTCATTTCAGTGCTGTTAGAATTTTCAATCTGTTGACTCAGATAATCGTGTTGCATGGTTCAGGTCATAAGAAGGTCAGATAATCCTATGTTTGAATCCTAGCTATTCTGTATCCTAACCATGTGCCCTTTGATCGGTTACTTAATCTTGTGCCTCAGTTTTCTCACCTATAAATAGGGATAATGAGAGTCCTACCTTCAGAGTTGTTGTGAGGATTAAGTGAGATGTGATATGGGGAATCTTGACACAGCTGCTTGGCTTACAGTAAATGCTGAACAAGTATGTAACATCATCGTCACCAGTAAGGTGCCTATGTTTTTCAGTTAAATTAACTTTTTATGTAGAAATAGATTTAAGTTTGTTGGAAAGTTAAAAGACTAGCTTCAACAATTCTCATTATTCTTTGGATTCAGTAGCTGTTAACATTTTGCCACATTTGCTTTATCATTATCATATGCATGTGTGCACACACGTACACACATATACATAGATAGTACGTGTATAAATTTTTTCTGAATCATTTGAGAATAAGTTGCATACAGCATGCCACATCTTTTCCCTAAAGAGTTCAATGAGTGTTTCTTATGAACAAAGACATTGTACTATATAGCCATCGTTTCATTATCAACTTAAGGGAGTTGAACAATTGTAGATTACTATCATAAACTCCATAGTTCATACTCTGGTTTTGGCAATTGACTTGACTCGGTGTCCTTTATGCCAGGGGTTGGGTTTTCCCCGCTCTTGTATAGAATCCAGCTCAGGATCACTTGCTATAAAGTAACTCTTGACATTATTATTATTATTATTATTTTTTTTTTACCTAATAACATGGTGTTCTGGTGCTATTGCCTGAGATTGATTTTGAACTGCACTTAGTATAGGGCAATTAGCTACACATTCTTGTAAGAATTTTAGAAATTTTATATTTTGCTAGTTTAAGAATTTTTCATCATTTGCTAATTAAGATGGTTCAGTTCAATTTACCGAGCAGCCCCTGAGTATCTGACATTTTTCTAGGTGTGATGAAAATAGTGCACAGTCATGCCTAGTGCCTGGTGCGTAGTAAATAAATATCATTGAATGAGTAAAGCTTGTAGAGGAGATGGAAGGTACTCTCTTGGCTTGTCAAGACTTCACATGAAAATTGATGTGCCTTTGAATTTTTGTTGAGGAATATTTAGTAAGACCTTGACTGCTAGGGACCCAGTTAATTGAAAACTTCAAATAGTGTAACGATTTTAAAGCAGTCTATTCTAAGAGGGAGGGGCTTATACTATGCTGTAATTCCATTATATTTAAAAGCAACTTATAAAAGATGCCATGAGGTCTGCCAGCATTCAGGACAGCCATCCATATCAGCCATGAGCCCCTGGTCTGCAGGGAGGACCACATCAAGAAAGGTAGCATTACATGGGTCTGTGGAAAATTGGCTTACTCAAGGTCTGGGACAAGAAAGTACAGAATGAGCCTGGAACATATTTTTTTTGGTGCCAGAAAGTAAGGAAGTGATCAAAAAAACTGATAGAGCATGTGAAAATGGTACAGGAGTAGCTTGAAGGGGCTCTGTAGGGCTCCTGGTTTTGAGCATCAAATGAAATTAGGACAATAATGAGCCCATTGAATAAAACAGGAATCCAGAAGTCCATCCTTATGATGAATAGATAAATAAATAGATTAATGAGGGGATTGAGAAATCATAGAGATGGAAAATCATCATTTTCTAGCCATCACTGTAAAGACAAGAATCATCCACCTTCAGACACGAATTAATGCATGCTAAATCTGGGAAGGGAGAAGTTAGCATGCAGTGATGAGGAGAGAGAGAGATTTTGAGAGTATGATGAGGAGCAGGATTATTTGCATATCTCGAAGGGTATTGAGCGAGTATTAATTGCAAGCAGGAAAATAGTGACTGTACAGCAGTTACCAGCTAATCAAAATTTATATCATGGATGAGGAGCCAGTGACCATCATGTGCCTGCAGATGTGGTACGCTAAGACAGACATAGCATCACCTATGTGTATTCCAGTAGAGAATCTAATCACGAGGGAATGTGAGACATGCCTGGAGGAACATTATATAATTCTTTAGAAAAATCATTGCCATGAATGACAAAAACAGGCAGAATTAACGCAGACTAAACAGACATGAAAATGGAGTGCAGTGTTCAGTCCAGACTGGATCCTGTACAGAAGAGAGGAAAAAATCATTCTGAAAATGACTTTTAGAGGCCATTGACAAGATTGGAAATAGGTGGTAGATAAAGTATTTTCATTATATCACTGTTAAAATTTTCCTGAATTTGATAACAGCAAAGTGGAAATGTCAAAGAATATCATTATTCTTAGGAAATACAGAATGAATTATTAAAGAGTAAGGGACATGATTCTTATAATCTACTCTCATGTGGTTCAGGAAAAAAATTGTGTGTTTTACAGGGAAAGACCCATAAAGCACATTGGCAAAGTATTAAAAATTGGTGGATGTGGGTAAAGAATATATGGGATTCTCTATTTTTTTCAGCTTTTCTGTAACTTTGAAATTGTTTCAAAATAAAAAGTTTAAAAATGTGCATGGAGTGTGGGCTTACAGATTCCATCATTAGGTAGATGGATATAGGTGAGTAGATAAAGCAAATGTAGCAAAATGTTAGCTTTTGTAGACTCTAAGAGGTGAATAACTGGGTATTTGTTGTATGATTCTTTCAATTTTCTTATGTTTGAGCATTTTTATAATGAAATGTTGGAGGCCTATCTGTTAAAATTACAGTTTGGGAGGTTGGGAGGGGCGGGGTGGGAATGGCAGTAGTGGGAATCTGCTGGAGGAGGGAATGCATACCTCATCAGCAAGGGTACCTTCATAATGAACGTTTGTATACCTAACTCTGAATTGTACCCCACATCTTTAAGATTAAAATTAAATAAAATTGCCATTTATGTGTAGCTGAACTAAAGTATTAACAAAATTTCTTGTTCTAAGGGGATTCTTTGCTTGGTGTTTCAGAAGCTATTTTAACCAGACAGTATTGCAGTATCTTACAATGCTCTGCCTTGGAGCATTGTGTATCATGGTTTGAATTTTTTTATTAATCTTTTGATTGACCTATTAAGCTGCCTAAGTATGAAATGGGCTCTTACATCTTTATATTCTATGTTTTTAGACTGTGAGAGATGTCCTTTGCAGTAAACAAAGTGTCAGTAAATTTTTTTGATAGTAATTGGGACAAGGAGTTATGTTTTATTTAGAAACATCTCCTTCTTGGTTTTCCTAGACCAAGGCCCTGTCATCCTTTCAGCAGGGACTGTTCATCTCAGGGTGAGGGGTAGAGAACATCAGTACCTGGGCATTTCTGAGGCAGATGTCATTGACTGTGCCACTGTCTTTGGGCAATGCTGCGGTCTTTGACCTCACTGGCCAACTCCATCCAAATCCTCTCCGCTGAAGTAGTTAAGAAACATGGGGCCACTATGAGCTAGGGATTGACAAACTACGGCCCATAAGCCATATGTAGCCTGCCACCTGTTTTTGCAAATACAGTTTTATGGTCACAGAGCCATGCCGATTTTGGTTTATATGTTGGCTTGGCTGCTTTTGTGATACAGTAGCTAAGTTGAGTAGCTAACTTTAATGGAGTGCAATCTGAGGGCAGGCACTACACTCAGCTCTTTACATGAACCATCCCACTGAATCCTCACAAGCAATAGAACCCAACCTTTTTGGCATCAGAGACCAGTTTTGTGGAAGACAGGTTTTCCTTGGACTGGGGAGGGGGGCTAGGGAGATCATCGGGCATTAGATTCTCATAAGGAGTGCACAACTTAGATTCCTCACATGTGTAGTTCACAGTAGGGTTCTTGGTCCTATGAGAATCTAATGCAGCTGATCTGACAGAAGGAGGAGCTCCACTTGCCCACTGCTCACTTCCTACTGTGCGGCCCAGTTCCTAACTGGTTCACAGCCCCAGGGGTTGGGGATCTGAACCCCAATCTCCATTTCGCAGATGAGGACACCGAGGCTATGACAAAGTTGCATTCCAAGACTACAGGGTAGGATGTAAAGAGTAAATGGGCAAATCAGACTGAGACAGGGCCTAACCTACCCTAGTTCCTCATTCCTTGAGCAATCCAACTGTAGATTATGAAAGGTGATTGCCTTTAAAAAAAAATACAAGTTTTATTAAATAAAATATTTTTTGTTTTATTTTGCAGCTTCAGTTAATAATTAAGAAAGTTATTGCCCACTTCCATGACTTCTCAGTTCTTTTCTCCGTGGTAAGTAGCATTTCTTAATTATCTTTGGAAATTTGTGTCTGAGTCAGAGGTTCTCATTGTCTCAGTAATGTTTTCTTGTTGTTCCAGGCCAAAATATACACTCAACTGTTGCTTTCATAAAGTAGTTAGGTTTAATTAACTTAAGTATCTAGGTTCTAACAACTTAAGCGGCAAAAAAAATAATGCACATAAACTGAAAGAAAAATATTATTTCAATTTCATTCATTACTTCCTAATGGGATGTTTGTGTCTGTTGGGCATTATACAGCTTTTCAAACCTTCAAAACACTTTGGACACCTCCTCTTCATTTCTTCCCCACATCAACATTCACAGAGTACTTGCTTTTTATCACACAATCTCCTGTTGAAACTATGACATATATTGAGCTGGTAGTTGTCTCAGTGTCTGACAGTTGAGATTTACTGATTCCCTCAAAAATTTAAAATATCCTGTGATATCTATTCGAGTTTGCTGCAGCACTCTGGGCAAGGAATCTAGGTTATTCTCTGTAGTAACATTCTCTGTCCCCTCCTTAGCTTCTCTCTTCTGGGTTCCATTTATGTATACTCACAGGATTGTAATTTTTTGGTTTTAATATTAGAAGCTAAGATTTATAACAATATATCAACATTGCTCCACTTGCACTTTGGGGCCATAGTAAAGTAAGGGTGACTTGAACACAAGCACTGCAATTCCATGACAGTGAGTCTGATAAGCAAGATAGCTACCAATGGGTGGGTAGCATCTACAGCATGGAGACACTAGACAAATGGAGGATTCATATCCTGGGCAGAGCAGAGTGGTAAGGTGTGAGAGGTTATTACACTACTCAGAGCACTACAATTTAAAACTAAAGAATTGTTTATTTCTGAAATTTTTTATTTAATATTTGTGCATGGCAGTTGACCCAGAGTAGCTGAAACCATGGAAAGTAAAAGTGCAGATAAGGGATAAACTACTGTATTCCCACTTTACAATTGAGAAAACTGATGCTGAAAGAGGTAGAGTAACTTTCCTAAGGCCACATAGTTACTGAGGGAAGGGTCAGGAATCAGTGCCAGGCAGTCAGATTTTGAGGCCACTCTGAACAACTCTACTCAGGCTCTTCCTTCCCTGCTCACCAATACAATCTCAAAAAGACTGAAGTCAGCCTTACATTTGGTACTTGGAAAGTTTATGGTCATCTAAAGGTTGCCCAGATAGTTCACCAAAATATAAACTGGTCCCGGCACCAATCCCTGGGACACATGTAAGTTGTTTTGATAGTAATAATTCTTAAAACCCCAATGGGGTGTCCTTCCTGCTTTCAGGAATGTCTTTGACCTGCCTCAGAGAGAAAAACATTCCTTCTGCCTTTTTTGACCTCCAGAGAAAAAGTGACCCACAGATTCCTTCCTTCCAGTAACTTGTGTTATTTGCATATAGAATGTTTTTTTTATTTTTTATTTTTAGGAAAAATTTCTGCCATTTCTGGACATGTTCCAAAAAGAGAGTGTGCGGGTAGAGGTTTGCAAATGCATCATGGAAGCCTTTATCAAGTGAGTGCAACAGTGTAGTCGTCTTGGTTCCCAATGCTCTGGTGAAACCTGTTGATAAGAAATAAGTTTCTGCACTTTGAGACCTGACGTGTACATATTTCATACCAAAAACAACACTGGAGAGAAAACCACATTAAAAGTAGCAATCATAATAAAAATTTGAAATGAGTACTTAAGAAGACAAACTAGCAAATATTAGCATAAGCCTGGCCAGCAGCTACATTTTACTCTGATATGTTTTTAGAAGGAGCAGTCTTTTGATGCCTCAGGAGTAGTATTTTCAAGGATAAAAATAAAGGCACATTAATGAAAACACCAGCACTAGAAAGGTTTTCAGCTTCAGTGTTTGGATATGTCACTAATTTGCAATCAGTTGTAGGGTTTAGATCCTTTCTACTTTGGGAGGCCAAGGCAGGAGGATTGCTTGAGGCCAGGAGTTTGAGACCAGCCTGGGCAAAATAACGAGACCCTGTCTCTATAAAAATAAAATACAGGCATAGTGGTGTATACCTGTAGTCCTAGCTACCTGAGAGGCTGAGGCAAGAACATCACTTTAACACTAGAGTTCAAAGCAGCAGTGAACTATGATTACACCACTGCACTCTGGCCTGGGTGACAGAGCAAGACCTTGTCTCAAAAAAAAAAAAAATTTAGTTCATTTCATTGATTAAACCGCTGTTTCCTACTGCTGCCCTACTGCTAAGTGGTACATGAAATAATTTTAAGGTGGTACATGGAGAAAAGGCTTTTATTTTTATTTTTAAAAATTATACATTCATTTTAAATTTTATAGACAATATGAAAATAGTTTAATCTATAATTTTATGTACAGTATATTTTTAGGACAAGGTTAAGTTTAAAAAGTTAAAGTCGCTTTAAATATTTCGGTTTAAAAAATTGAGTTTTATTGAATTTTGCTCCAATATGTTTTAGGCTCTTCTTGTTATCTTTCTAGATGATTAACTCCTTAATTAATCCATAATTACTACACTTGGAATATATACCTACTTTATTTACCTAAAGATTTGTTTTAAGAGTTTGTCCCTTTCTATTATTTGAAAAACCAAGTTAATAATTTTGCCTAGCACTTAACACAGTTATAAACAGGTTGTGGACAGGTTCAGAAGGTACAGGAAGCATAGTAAGAAAACAGGTTTGCCCTTTGCCTGGCTTAGGAAAGGGCACAGATTTCCCATGAGTTGACAGTTAGGAGAAGTTATAATGTGTATAGAAGAGCAACCGTGTTATTTAAAGAAGAATTAAGACGACCAGAACATGGCCCATTACTGGTAAACGGGGCTGTGTGAAATGCCAGCCGGGTGACTTGCTGCTTCTCCAGTATGTACTGTGGATGAGAACTAAATCCATGTGCTTGCATTGCTGTTGGTGGACAGAGCTTTGATCGTTATCTTTACGTGTCTCCTAGGCATCAACAAGAGCCCACCAAGGACCCTGTCATCTTGAATGCCCTTTTGCACGTTTGCAAGACCATGCATGACTCTGTGAAGTAAGCTGTGCTTAAAGATGACTTGTAACAAGGATTGTGCCTTAATACCACCTAACAGTACATTAGGGAATGACTGCTTAAAGCTGCCACCATGAATAATATTACTTCATTGGGTCTATTAAGATACTTGCTAATGAGGACATTCTGGTCCATGAGAGGAAGGAGACTGAGGATAACCTTGTTGAGAAAGTGACATGGCAGATGTTTTTACAAAGGGATTTCTGTTGGGGAAAAAAAGCTGGTTTCATTCAAGTGAACTCAGACTCCATGTCTGCTGGAGATTTCTGAGAGCAGCAGATAATACAATAATGAGCTCACTCATCCAGGAATATAGCCTTTTAATTTTATCTCATTAATAGCCAGTTATTTGAAATTCAAATGAAATTGCATACATTTCTTACATGCTCAGTATACTTGAGGCTCAGATCTATCCACAGGCCTCACCTGTCAGTCAAAGGCTGAAATATCACTCCTTTGCTTTCTAGTTTTTATTTTTCAAACATGTTTCCATTTGACCATGCTTAAGGTAATTCCTACTTATTTGTGGCTGAAATTTTAGTCCCTAAAGAATTTTTAAACACAGCAGCTTGATTTACTGGAAAATGTTACAAAAATGGAGAAAATTGTTTTGGAACTTATGAATTGTATTTCTTTTCTTCTTTTTTTTCCTCTTAGTTTTAGAATATTTACTTTCATGACTCTTTGTGCTTTCAAATTCATGGGTAGTTATAAAAATCAAAGTATCAAGACGTTTCATAATAAATGGAACCAGTTGGACAAATAAAGCACAAAATAAAGTCCTAAGGCAATAAAGGCACAAAAAGTATCCACAAAGGCACTTATATTTGTGGGATATTGGCTTTTGGCTTAAGTAAAATAGCAGACTTATTTCTGTCTTGTTAAAGATGTGAGTGGGTAGACAGACCTGAAGGTGGGGTAGGGTAGCTCTTCTTTCAGATATCACGCAGGGGTCCTGATTCTTCTGTCTCGTTGCTCCGCTGTCCCTTTAAGGTATCATCCTTATCTTCCTGCTGAAAACTGACCACCTCAACCGTGTCCAGTTTCCATCCTGTGGGCACTGGGAGACAGCAGCTTTCTCTTAGGGACAGCACTTGGAAGACTCACACATTACTTGCATTCACACCCCATTGTCCACAAGGGTCCTAAAGCCTCCTAGCCAGGAGAGAGGCTGGAGCATATTGCCTTTAAGAACAAAGGAGGCATTGCATGCTGGAGAGCCGTGTGCAGGCTTTGCCAAATCTTATTCTCCCCTAGAACAATGAACAAACAAAAACCTTGACCCCTGTTTCCTCTGGGCACTTAACATTAAAAAAAGGGAGTGGGGTGGGGGACTAGGCGCAGTGACTCAAGCCTGTAATCCCCGGCACTTTGGGAGGCTGAGGCAAGAGGACTGTCTGAGCACGTGGATTTGAGACCAGCCTGGGCAACATGGTGAGACCTCATCTCTACAATAAATCAAAAATTAGGTGGGCGTGGTAGCACGCGCCTGGTAGTTTCGGCTACTCGGAAGGCTGAGGCAGAAGGATCGCTGAAGCCTAGCAGTTCAACGCTGGGGTGACCATGAGCGTGCCACTGCACTCCAGCCTGGGCAATGTAGTGAGACTCCAACTCAAAAAAAAGGGAGAGGGGAACTATTGATAGGCCTTTACATGTATAACCAAAACTAAAGACTTGTCATTTTCTTATTTATATTTGTGCTAAATTTCCTATAAAACAGAAGTGACTGCAGTCTGTGATTTACTGTAAGATACATCCATAATAAGATGGATTAGTAGGTGGAGAGGGGAATGGATAGTTATGTGATAAAGCAAGTATTATAAAATAAGTGATAATGGTAAGATCTTGATGGTGAGTATATGGGTGTTTACTGGAAAGTTCTTTCAACATGACTGTATGTTGGAATTTTTTTTATAGTAAAATGTTGAACAAAATTTTCCTGAAATATAAAATTTGACACTAAACTTTCTTGCCTAAGTTCCAAAGAAGAGAAAGTTACCTTTTATTTTCCTGTTATTAAATATATCTTGAGAACAGCAGCTTTGAGGGAGATGAGAAGCACATTTAAATTATGTTAATTTTTTTAACATATTTTTATTAAAAGAAAATTAAGCAGCTTTTGGGAGTTTTTTAATTTAAATCTAGAAAATGCAAAATGTTCTTACCTGTTAAATTGCTTACCTCTTGTGTATTTTTTTCTTAAGAAGCTTTCATTTATTACCTCAGTGTTAATTATGTACAATTATTGATTTTAGTGCACTCACTCTTGAGGATGAGAAAAGAATGCTGTCATATTTGATTAATGGATTTATAAAAATGGTAAGTATTAGAGAAGAAGTTTCAGTGCACTTGGAAATGTGATGTAATTGTTTATTCTTATTCTAGTGAAAGCAGTTAACATTATGTTCCCTAGTGCTTTTCATTATTATTGAGATAAGATGAAATTAGAAAACGTCTTACATTAGCCAAGACTCTCCTGGGGGTAAAGAAAGCCAAGACAAACTGGCTTAAGGGAAAAGAGGAGGGTAGGTGGGGGGAGGGGAATTATTGACTCATGTGACAGAGAGTCCAGGGGTGGAACTCTCTGAAGGTGCAGCTGGGCTTGGGATCTCTGTGATGTCACCAGGACCTGCCTTTTTGGCTCCCTGTGTCTCTCTTTGGCTCCATGCTCTACCTCGTTGACTTCCCACTTAGGTGGACTCACTCCCCAGGAAAGTTGCCATTCCTCCCAGTTCTGCAGCCCAGCAGGAGGGGCTCTGACAGAAGCCCTGGCTGGAATCTCTTTGGATTAACTTGGGCCCAAACATACGAATTGGCCAGGCCTAGGAGATGTTTGCACACCTGGCTGACCTAATACAGGAGAACTGAGAGTGGAGAGAAGGGGCCCCAAAGCAGCTGACA
Source organism: Tarsius wallacei (assembly GCA_963574415.1). Classification (NCBI taxonomy): domain Eukaryota; kingdom Metazoa; phylum Chordata; class Mammalia; order Primates; family Tarsiidae; genus Tarsius; species Tarsius wallacei. The sequence continues at coordinate 39,373 of CAUYQG010009695.1, forward strand.
TGCTGATCATCAGATGATGGTGGGAGCCATGCTGCGGGTACATAATGCCAGAGGCCCACTTCCTGTCCATCCTCCTTATCTACTGCTGCCCAAACAACTCACCACAAAACTTAGTGACTCCAAATAACAGCTTTTTATTTGTTCTTACAATTCTGTGGATGGACTGAGTAACCAGGCTGCTCTGTACAGTGTTAACTGGTGTGACAAGATGGGCTAGAGGACCCAGGACAGTCTCACTCACTTGTTGGGGCCTTGGCACTGCCTGGGAGCGGTGGTATCTCCCTTTTCTTCCACGTGGCCTCATTCTCTCCACTCTTCTCTCTTTAGTCAGCAATCTCAGTGAGCTGTCTTACATGGTGCCGGCTTCTGTGAGGGCATATGATGGAAGCTGCAAGGCCTTTTAAGGCTAAGGCTTAGAAATCACACAGTGAACCTCTACTGCATTTCATTGGTCAAAGCAAGTCACAGGGTCAGCCCTGATGGAGGAGAGGGGAAAAGACTTCACCTCTTGATGGAGAGAGTCCAAAGAGACACTGCAGAAGGACAAGCAGAGTAAGAGGGATTACTGCAGCATTCTTTGGAAGCATCCCACCATTATCAGTGTCCCAGCCCAAGCAGCGTTTGCCATAATTCTTGCTGCTCAAAACTAAAACACCAATTGCAGCCAATATTCTATGTGAATAGAAATGCAGGACCAAAGCTGACCAAGATGAAAATGACAAGATCACTCTGAAAATAACCTTGAAAATGTGGCTTGTCCAGCTGTGGGGGCTGAGTTAAATGTCTGCCTGACACTGTGGGTACAGTATCAATTTTGATGAAAATTCAGGAATTAACCTTTGAATTTCCACAGTAGGAAATGTACCTATGGATTTTCCCAGGTGACTCTGCTTTGCCCTTGCATTATATACTGATCACGTGGTAGTTATCTCTTTATGGCTTTGTCTGAAAGTCAGTGAGTTACAATGGAAAAGAATATGAGGAAATAAGATGTGAAACTTGATAGCTGTAATGGAAATAGCGATGTTAAACCTCCTCTGGACAAAAATGATTGATGGAGCAGTAAAGTTTTTCCTGCTAACCAGCTGTTCATAAATTTGAAGAAATAGGAGAAGAGGGGATTTTTAATGATGGAGAAACTACCATCTATGGCATTGGCAGCCACCAGTAAGCTGCTGAGGTTGGATAGCATCAGGAAGCAGAAAGGTGTGACTGTTATTAGGGAAAGGGTTCTGACAAATGACTCCCAATAACCAAATTTATGTTCTGTGAAAAGGCCACAGCTGACAAACAAAATTCCATTATTCCCTTTCCAGTGGTTTCCTTCTAAGCCTGGAAAATTCTATTTATACTTTGAGCTTCTGTTTTATACCCTTTGACTTTTTAATGTTCCAATCCAATGCCCGTGTCATAAAGATGAGATGATAATAATAATATTTCAGTTATATCATGTTTGCTTGTGTTCCCTCTAAAAACAATATCTCCCTTTTGGCATCTTTCTCCTTGATTCTAGGTTTCCTTTGGCCGTGATTTTGAACAACAGCTAAGTTTTTATGTCGAGTCCAGGTCGATGTTTTGCAATCTGGAACCTGTTCTTGTGCAGTTGATTCACGTAAGGATTTTCATTTATTAGTTTGTTCTCTCAATAAATATTTATTGCTCATCTATATTCCAGTCTTAATTTGGGATTCTTCTGGGCCCATATTGTCACTGTTCTTTAAGGTACAAAAGGTGACTTCTCAAAGGTTAATAAATTTAACAACTTTGCTTACATCTTTGAATGGTTTTGTTGACTTCTTTTTCTCTGAAATTTGCAGTCTTATTTCTGTATGCCAACAACAAAGAGATAAATGATTTACACTGATTAGTCAGAGAAATACTCACCTTGAGTCCCTTGAGGCCTATCCAGAAGTTCCCAGGTTTCTTGGATTATGGAGTCTCTCAGTAATTTTTCATGGTGCTACCAGGCCAAAAGGATAACAGTCCTGTTTATAAGAAATTAGGTTCAGACCACTTAAGTATTTATGCCCCAACAACTTGATAGTCATTTGAAAAAATAATATGCATACATTGAAAGAAAAATAATATTGCTATTTCACTCTTAAATAACCGTGTTTACTAATAAGTTGTGTATACTTCTTAGGCACCTAACGACTTCTCAAAACTTGGAATCAGATTGGTTATGTTTACTTTCTGTTTCACATTGATTTTTTTATCACATTGATTTTTGCAGCACACTTGCTTTTTATCACAGCCACAAAAACCCACTTTTGCAAATATATGACGTGGCTGCAAGGGGTGTAATGTGGTCCAGTGTAAATGTGTGAGCTACATCACACCAGCGCTATTAACCAGAACTTTGCAGTGTTCAACATCGAGTATGGCTGTGTTCCCCTAAAAAAAAACGTGTGCCCCTGTGACTTCATTGCAGCATGCTGGGGGACCATGGCACACAGTTTGGGAAGCACAGGTCCAAACTTTTTAGATCTGTGGAAGTATTCCCTAAGGTTCTTTTTTTTGCGGGGGGGGGGGTTGGAGTCTCACTCTGTCGCCCAGCCAGGAGTGCAGTGACACGCTCACAGCCACCCCAGCATCAAGCTGCTGGGCTCCGGCGATCTTTCCGCCTCAGCCTTCCAAGTAGCCGGAACTACAGGTGTGCACTAACAGGCCTAGATAGTTTTTTTTTTTTTTAATTTTATTGTAGAAACGAGGTCTCTCCAAGTTGCCTGGGCTCATCTCGAACCGTGGGCTCAGGCATTCCACTCCCCTCGGCTTCCCAAAGATTACAGGCTGAACCAAACCAGTCCCCTAAGATTCTTTATTGCTTCATCTCTATTCAAGGAGAACAACCTTTATTTGTTCACTGCATAGCAGATTACTTAGCATAACTAGAGACCTAAATGCAAAGACCTTATCTCTAAAACAAGGAGGTGATAGTACCCACCCTGCAGGACTGTGACGAATCAGTGGACTAATGAAGAGACAGCCCCTACAGTGGCACCTGGGACATGAAGAATGATGCTGTGGTGCTGCTGTTACTGTTCTTAATGTGATTGTTAGTATCGTATAACTAAATTGTGTGGTCTGCTCTCAGATTTGGAGGCTTCTCTCAGGATCTCTCAGATCTTCAGTTTGGTGTGTGGGGGGTTTCTGGGAATGGAATGAGTGAACTCTGGCTACTCATTAAACTAGAAAATGGTCACTTACCATGCTTATCGGTAGGCATGACTAACTTAGCAAGTGAGTGCCTTTTGTTCTACCTTCCCGGACATGTTTGCTCAAGCCAAGATTGGGTCAGGCCTGATGATCCCTTTGGTATTTCAGGGTTCAGTGCTGATGGGTCCTGGTCCCCATTAGCTTTCTCATTGATCTCTCTATGTAGTTAATGTTCAAGTCTCTATGGAAGGCATCTGAATCAGCCGTCATTTCATTATCATTTCTATTTTATTTATTAACAAATTCAGAGTGTGAACCGGTTGGCAATGGAAACAAGAAAAGTAATGAAAGGAAATCATTCCAGAAAGACAGCTGCGTTTGTCCGGGTATGTTTCAAAGATAAGGACTCAGACTTTGAACTCCATTGGGCTGTTTAGTTTGCAGGTTACTAAATTTCTCTTCCCAGAAAAAAGACAAGAGTGTCATGATAAGAGTGGTCTAGTATTGATTTTTCAGACTAATTTTTCACCAAGTATCTCTGGGATGATTCATTTTCTTAATGTTTTCAATAGAAATAATCAAAGGAGTCTGAATTTTAATATGTATCATGGGAAGGTGGATGGGAGATGGATTTGCATTTTTGTAAGCCAGCTGAATTAACTCTTTCTCTAATATAGCATTAGTATATTATAAAATGCTATAAAATAATTTTGTGATATATTAATATATGTAATAATATTGTGCTTGTAATAGAAAGGCCTTTTTTTCTCTACATAAGACTGATACTCAAACTGAAAAATATTTTCAGCTTCTTGAAGTTCAAAATTTTATCAGATTCCATGCTGCTCAAAATTTTAACAAAGCAACACATGTTCATGTTTTTAAAAATGAAATCATACTGAAAGGATTACAGTGAAAAATAAGCATCCTGGCTCTGCCATTTCTCACTTTGTACCTCTTTCCTCAGAGTCAGCCCCCTCATACCCAACAGCGGTCAACTAAGGTTTTTAAGTAAACTGAGAAACAGCTGGTTCTTAGTTTATCGATGTTAGGTGTTACCTGTCTATTTACTTCTTATGATGGTAGATGGGGATTTATTTTTCACATGCCATCACTCCCCTTACACCCCCTTTCCCATCCTCTCAAAGAGTCATCAGATAAAGCAGAGACAAGAGGGGGAAACGGGCTCAGAATGGGGGGGATTTACCATTTTAAGTGTTTTTACTTGGAAATACATGAGGGGTAGAAACAGGAGTGCTAATCTGCCAGGATGACATTGCCAGTGTAACTGCTGCATTTCTCCCCTTCTCTCTAGGCCTGTGTCGCCTACTGCTTCATTACCATTCCATCCCTGGCGGGTATCTTCACACGTCTCAATCTCTACTTGCATTCTGGTCAGGTGGCTTTGGCCAACCAGTGCCTCTCCCAAGGTAAGTCCATCATTCTCTCATCTTGGGCTGTCTCTTGTTGCTTAGGAAAGCTTACTTAAGGGTGTCTGTAGAGAGCATGAGAGAGGAGAGATTTTTTTTTTTTAAAGAGATAGGTTCTCGCTGTCACCCAGGCAAGAATGTAGTGGCACGATTATAGCTTACCGCAGCCTCGAAATCCTGGGCTCAAGTGATCCTCCTATCTCAGCCTCCCAAGTTCCTAGGACTAGAGACAGGTACCACCACTCCCAGCTAATTTTTTATTTTTTGTGGAAGTGAGGTTTTGCCATGTTGCCCAGGCTGATCTCAAACTCCTGGGCTCAAGTGATCCTCCCACCTCAACCTCCTGAGTGTCATGGACTATAAGCGTGAGCTGCCACACGACTGAGAAAGAGATTCTGCCAGGTACGATGGCTCACGCCTATAATCCCAGCACTTTGGGAGGCGGAAGCAAGAGGATTGTCTGAGTCCAGGGGTTTGAGACTAGTCTGAGCAACTTGGTGAGATTTCATCTCTACAATATATAAATAGAAAATTAGCTAGGTGTGGTGGCACATGGCTGTGGTTCTAGCTACTTGAAAGCCTAAGGCAGGAAGGATCACCTGAGCCCAGCAAGTCAAGGCTGCAGTGGCCATGAACGTGCCATTGTACTCCAGCCTGGGCAGCAGAGTGAGATCTCTACTCAAAAAAAATTTTAAATTTAAAAAAATAAAAAGAAAGAGATTCCTTTAAGGAGGAAAGAAAAATAAAGATCAATAAATGATGAGTTTTAAATTTGTTTCTCTAGTAAGAAGCACATTGGACATGTACACACTTAGGAAATCAGACAGATTATAGAGCATAGATATCTTCCTATAAGAACCTTCTTTGCCTGAGCCCGCGGGTTCAAGACCCGGCAGGGCAACTTGCCGAGACCTCATCTCTACAATAAATCAAAAAATTAGCTGGGCATGGTAGCACGTGCCTGTAGTTCCAGCTACTTGGAAGGCTGAGGCAGAAGGATCGCTGGAGCCCAGCAAGTCGAGGCTGCAGTGGCCAGGAGTGTGCCACTGCACTCCAGTCTGGGCGACAGAGTGAGAGTCTAACTCAAAAAAAAAAAAAAAAAACCTTCTTAAATTTATCTCAGACAGGCCAGCTCTGGCAGCTCAGACATCCTGAGCTAAGTATGCCTGGAGAATGTGAGACTTTAAGGCTGCTTCACCACAGCAGATTCGTGTATGTTTTTCGTTGTTGATGGTCCTTGTGTGTTTGAAACCCCAGAGACATACATATAAAATATAATGTGTGGCCAGGTGTGATGACTCATGCCTATAATCCCAGTGCTTTGGGAAGCCAAGGAATGAGGGTCACTTGAGGCCAGGAATTCAAGATGAGCCTGGGCAACATAGCAAGACTCTTGTCTCTACAAAAAATAATGGAAAGTTAACTTGGTGTGGCATCACACGCCTGAGGTCCTTGCTACTGGGGAGGCTGATGTGGGAAGATTGTTTGAGGCCAGAAGCTTGAGGCCAGCCTAGGCATCAAAGCAAGAGCCATCTAAAATAATAATAATAATAATAGAATTAGCTGGGAATGGTGGTGTGTTCCTATAGTCTCAGCTACCTGGAGTCTGAGGCAAGAGGATCACTTGAGCCCAGGAGCTCAAAGCTATAATGAGCTGTGATACCCACTTCACTGTAGCCTAGGTGACACAGCGAGACCCTGTCTCTCTCTCTCTCTCTCTCTCTCTCTCTCTCTTTTTAAAGAATATAATCTGTATAGAACAAATATCAGCCCAACCTAAGCGGCGAGGAAAACAGGTTACTTACCCATCTGTCATTGGTTGAGTGCTGCTTCTGGGACATTAAGTCCCTCGCTCCACACTTGAGTCAAGAGAATGCCCTCAGGAGAGCCCCACGTGTTAACTGCAGGACACCCCAGTCATCTCCTGCAATGGTGTGGGCCAAGGGCTTGCAGGCAGGTCAGCAGCAAGGTATCCATCCAACAGGACATAACCCAGAGAATAAAAGGGATCTTGGTGCGACATTGATGGGGCATTTCTTAGGTGGTAAGCCCTTGGCACATGTTATCTCATTTCATCCTCCTGACAGCCGTATGAGGCCAGTCCTGTGGTTGGTGCCTCATCGCCCAGATTAGATAACTGAGGCAAGGTGTGGCCAAGTTACGTTCCTAGGGCAGGTCCACTTGTGAATAGCCATGCCAGCACTCAGTCTGACTCCAGGCCATGCCCTTTCACCATGAGATTGACTGGGAAGCTTAAGTGAATACTGGGACTCCCATAGCACTGTGTGAGGTGGACTGATGTTTTCTTTTTTTTTGAGTTGGCGTCTCACTCTGCTGCCCAGACTGGAGTGCAGTGGCACACTCCCAGCCACTGCAGCCTTGACCTGCTGGTCCCCGGCGATCTTTCCGCCTCAGCCTTCCAAGTAGCCTGAACTACAGGCGCATGCTACCACGCCCAGCTAATTTTTTATTTATTTATTGTAGAGACAAGGTCTCGCCAAGTTACCCGCATGAGTCTTGAACCCACGGGGCTCAGGCAATCCACTCGCCTCGGCCTCCCAAAGTGGTGGGATTACAGGCTAAGCCACCGAGCCCAGCCTGGACTGATGTTTTCAGTGGTGTTCCTCCTGTCCCAGCCTCATGGATGATACCAGGGTTGGTGCCTTACTACTCGCTGCCTTGGCTTGGATGGGCATTCTGGGCTGATTGGAAAGTGGTCCCTCCCCCTTTCCCTTAACCCCTGGTATGGCAGTTTTGAGGGTCATCTGTCTGTTGATTCAGCTGGGGTAGCTCTAGGCAGTGAAATCTTCTTGCACAGTTGAGTTCAGGAACCTTTTAAAACTCCTTGGTTTTGCTTTCAGCTCCTGTAGCTACCCAGGGCAACCACCCTCCTGCCTCCGGGTCCCAGGTGATCTGGTGCCTCCCTGTCCTCCTCATTTCTTTTTTTATTATAAGACCAGCCATGAGAAGCAAGCCACAGCAATTGAGGGCACCTCTTTTGGCGCTCCATGCCCCTCCCCCTCTATCATGCTCTGCACCGTGGTCTGCGTGGTCTTGTGGCTCTGTCCATGAGTTGGTGTCTTCTGACCTTGTTTGTTTGTTTACTTATTGTCCAGGACACCCTTTCTCCCCACTAGGGCCCGCACCTGTCTTCATCACATGTTGCTAAATGTAGAACTTTCTCCTAGTGCCTGCTTGGGTAAGGCGGATGGGTTAGCAAGAAGCAAAATAAAACAAAAATTAGCAGTCACCACCAAAAACCTGATGGTGTGTAAACTGAAAATCAGAAGACGCTTCCTTGAGTGTTAGAGATTTTTAGTCTTATGAACTGGTTCTCTCTTAAAAAGATCAGGAATGATAAACCCAGGTGAGAACAACTGATTTTGGTTCTGCAATGTTGGGAATGGATTGTGGGCTGCAGACACCAGAGCTCTGAGACTAGATACTGGAACTGCAAGTGAAAACTCTGGAAGCCTAGATCTTTCTTCTTCCAACTTTATACAATGAGGATCATGATTCTGAATGTCATAGATTTCACTGAATCTATGACTGGATTCCCTATAGAGTTTCATGCCCTATTTAAAAATTTAAAAAGCCAAACAAAAATTCTCAAGCTAAATAAAGACTTTCCCCTCACCAAAGACTAGGTGTTCCTAAGAGCTGTTCAAGGAGAGCTGTGAATGGTTTTCTCCCTCTTGTGTTGCCCTGTGATGCTCAGTCCCCACCAAGGGACAAGCAGTGTAAGATCTGCCCCATACGCTGCACATGGATACAGATGGCACACTCAGTGGTAGAACTCTGGCCTTCTTGTCTGTCTCCCCCTCCTTTTAAGCTACTGCAGGGGAACAGGAATGTGGCGTCCACCTCATGTTTAATAATTTATGTGATGATTTTTACCAAGTCTCCAAATACTGTGACATAAAGTCTTAAAAGCCTATTATTTTTGTTCTGAAAGCCACACTCAGCAATTGCTGGCCAAAGTAAATAATGCATTCAATTACTGAGAAGGAAAGGCTAAATATAAATTAAATGAAGCTCATAGAAGCAGGCCGCTTTTGTTTGTCTCCTTAAACTTCCTCCCTGTTCAGCTGGTTATAAAATATTCCCCTCAGCCCAGTTCATTTTCTTGCCTCCCTTCATCCAGCCTTAGTTGTGTCTTCTTTCTCAGGCTGTGGATTTGCCAGGACTGGGTCCAGCCCAACAAGTAAACTCCTGTTGAACCCTCAGGCAGGCTGGTACAGGATGCTGACTAAAACCTGTTACAGGGGAGGCCCAGTTCTGTTCCTGTGGACATACTGGTGCTGCACATAGACTGGATTGTGAGGGGATTTGGTGCAAATATTGTCCATGGCCCCAGAGTATTTAGGAGAAACAAAGGTCTGGCAAACCAGCCATTTGGGCATATGTTTTTCACCTGGAGGTGGCCCAGCGATGCCTGTATATCCTTTCTTTCATCCCCTTCTCTAGATACCATTTTGGCTTTGTTTGTCATGGCACTTTCTAGAAGATTGTTACCAGGCCACAGCAAGAGCAGACTCTTTTGCCTTTTATTTTTACCTCTGTTCCTTTTAAAAATTTAAAAATTTTTAAAAATTGTTTCACAGTTTGTAATCTCAAAAGGGGGAGGGGGATATTATACAATGGAAGTAGTATTTTAGGTAGATCTTAAAAGATAAACATGTGTTTTTAAGACCATAAGAATGGGAGAAGGCATGATTGACATTCCTGGTTGAGTAAACGGCCTGAGCAAAGGCATGGTGGTGTGGAATTACATGGTATATTTGGCCAGCAGCAGGATGTAGGATGAGGCTAATGAATGGTGACTTTCAAGGCCCCTGCATGCAGTAATCCCATCTCGCCTCTCTTATTTACAAGCCAGATGCCCTTGGACAAGTCGATATCTCTGTGCCTCGATTTATTTGTGGGTGGAGATGATGTCAGTGGCACCTATCTGTTGTGTAGTAAATGAGATAATGGCCAGGCATGCTGGCTCGCATCTGTATTCCCAGCTACTTAGGATGCTGAGGAAGGAGGATTGCTTGAGGCCAGGAGTTCAAAGCCTGCCTGAGCAACATAGTGAGACACCATGTCTAAAACAAACTGATAGAGAAAGAAAAAAGATAATAACCTGAGATCACTTGGCCCACTGGCACACAGTGGCTGCTCAGTAAGTTTTATCTTAGTATAATTGCCTCTCAGATGATAAAAGTATCCCATGGCATTTTAGGAGCTAATTGTGTACATTGACAGCTCTTTGGTGTCAGAGTTTGGAAAGCCAAGTTATTTCTCATATGTAAGACCTTGAGGAATCTATAGATAAACTAATCTTTGTTTCAAGATTAAACTGCTGAAATAAGCTGGAAAGAAGAGGTGTGTACTTCCTCCAAAGCTAAAACAGAATAGAAAGAACAATTAAAGCAAAATAATGGCAAAAAGAAGAATGATTGTTGTTATTATCAATAGTAATGCTTTCCCCACCTTTAAAAATTTTTTTCTTTTAGTAGAGACAGAGTCTTGCCATATTGCCCAACCTGGTCTCAAACTCCTAACCTCAAGTGGTCCTCCTGCTTTGGCCTCCCAAAGCACTGGCATTACAGGTGTGAGTCACCACACCTGGCCTTTTCCCATTTCTTATAGGGTTCTCTCCACTTCTTTTAACTTTTACTGTCTTTTAGTTACTTTTTGTGTCTTTGCCCTTGAGAGCTTGGTTCACATGTCACAGCTTTAGGAAAAGCATCCTTGACCTCCTCTATTCCCAAACAAACAAAAAGTCAAGCCGGGTCATCCTGTACCACGTGTCATCCGTATACCCATGTTTTTCCTTCAGTGTACTTATCACCATTGTTATTTAACAAGTAAATATGTAAGTAATTGTCTGCTTTTCTCCCTGTAAGAACATTAGCTTTGTCTGGTTCACTCAAAAATTTTGGAGCATTTCAGATTTCAGATCAGGGATGCTCAACCGGTATCATGAAGCCGCTGGCTACTGGAAACTGCTGGCCAGTGGAAGTAACTTGGTGCTGTGATGTGGAAGAGAAAAAGAATTTTGTATTTCTTTTTTCTGGAGAGTAAAGACTGACCTGTGAAGGAAAAAAATGGTTTATGTCTACTTCTTAAGTCTTCCAGGTCTTTGTTTAAGGTTATATTTACTAGTTCTGTTGACAGAACCTTCTCTGAAGAATATGCTTGATGTGCCTTTTTCCACAAACCTTATGGCCTGTTTGGTGACTGTGGATACAGTAGGTTGTTTTAGTTGGAAAAATTCACAGGTGGGCAGACAGCATGAAGTTTGTCATTCATATTTGCATCTGTCTACACATGATCTGTCCACCTTACGCAGTGTAAGGGCCTGGGCTGCATGGCAGTTGCTGGTGGAACACACAGAAGAGAGACATGGGCAAGTCTCCCCCTTAACTCATTCGGGATCGCTAATGTGAATTTACGTCATTCCAAATTATGTTCTTGGTTGCCGCTAATGTGAATTTACGTCTTTTGCAAATACTGTTTCTGGGTGCTTTAATGTTATTATATTTTGTGTTATTATATTTTGCTTGCAAATGAATAGTGAGGCAAGGAGAGAGAAAGTTAACTGAGATAATTTTCTGATATTGACTGCGCAATGTTGTTGATTTACATAGTAGGTAAAAATTGCAAGATGGTCATTATTTTGTTGTGATTAGTGTTGTATACTTGTATTTTGATATTTCAGGGCTTTCATACTTTAACGTTAAAACTAATTTATCACCCAGGCTCAGTGGCTCAGCCTGTAATCCCAGCACTTTGGGAGGCCGAGGTGAGTGGATTGCCTGAGCCCGGGTTCGAGACCTGCCTGGGAAACTTGGCGAGACCTCATCGCTACAATAAATAAAAAATTAGCTGGGTGTGGTAACATGCGCCTGCAGTTCTAGCAACTTGGAAGGCTGAGGCAGAAGGATCACTTGAGCCCAGTAGGGCGAGGCTGCAGTGGCCGGGAGTGTGCCACTGCTCTCGAGTCTGAGCAACAGAGTGAGACTCCAACTCACAAAAATAAATAAATAAAATAATTTACCAGGCAACCTTCTCAGGTCCCCTCCCACTGTGGGAGCTTTTCTGTTCTCTCAATAAAACATGTTTTCTAAAATAATAATAATAATTAATAATAATAATTTACCATAATTATGGAAAATGAAGAAATATATGCTGATCAGATTTCCAAAGTCGAAGGTGAATCCAGTGAACTTATTAGTGATAGTGAGACAGATAGTGATGTAATGATGCAATGCAAATGAAGAAATATATAATGTATATATAATATATATCTGGTTTATAATCCAAATAAAAATACAAAGTACAGAATGCTAGTCAGAGTGGTGTCTGAGGCAAATACTGGATATGTCTGCAACTTTCAGCTGTACTGTGAAAAATGTGACAATTTAGAAAAGACCATTTCACTTGTGCTTAATGACAGAAGTTTGCGACAGTCAGCTTCAGATTTTTTTATTTTCACCTGCCCTCAGTATTAGGAAAGTGAAAAACTTGCCATTCATGAATGTGTTAAGATCTCTCAACTCCCTGTAACAGTCAGCACCTACAGTTTATTTCCTCCGGTCAGCATTTCTTGGTCATTTTTTTTATATGCAGGCCACTGTGGCAAGCATTGTGCCGGAAACTGGAATGCACTTAAAGAGACTACATGCAGGTCAGGCAGAGCAAATCTGTCTACCACTGTTATATAAGCAATACTTGATAAATGTCATGCAACATGTACATAAAATGTGCCAGAGAACTTTAGAGCAGAGGGAAATGACCCTTGACTCGGAAGGGCAAAAGAGCTTTATAAGCGAGGTGGTGCTGCAAAGCCTGGAAGTTCAGGAACTATCTGGATGTGCTGAAGTGAGGCAGGGGCACCCTAGATTGAGGCAACAGCATGGGAAAAGGCCTGGAGGCTGGGAAAATCATACGTCTGGAAGGAATGAGTAGAAGGCCAAGTTGAGATTGTTTGAGATCTGATTATTGAGAGAGCTGAACTCCTGGCAAATAGTTTTATTCAGTACATATTATTAGATAGGTATCTTCATTTTACAGACGAGGAAACTGAGGTTCATGACTTGCCCAGGAGCGTCCAGCTAATAGTGACCTTATCTGATTGCACATGCTGTCTTAACCACTGTGCCTCCTGTACTTAGGGTTAGTTCCTATTTCATAATACAGAGTTTTGCTTCTTATCCCAGGTATTTGCAATTGCTAGAGATCAATTATTATAGAGTGAATATTAGATAAACATGTTTAGGGAACAATCAGAACTAAGATAAGGAATACCTAATCCTTTCTGCTTAGGTAACTTTACGCCTAATATTCACAGAGAATACACAACCTTGTGTGGCTACCACAGGGAAGAGAGAAAGGTATGTCATTTTGCAGTATCCCTGAGATAGGAGACAGGTAACATGCTTGGCTCAGTGAGAACCCTTGACTATTCAGAGGGAAAAGAAGGAGAGTGAGTGTGCAGGAGCTTCCTGGTAGCAACTGAAAGTAGGAAGTAATGTATTTATCCCAAGTGGATTTTTCACCTTCTTAAGTGTTGATATTCAGAGTGAACCTAAAGGGTATTCTGCCTCAGCAAAATGCCAAAAATCAAGGTTAAATTAGCCTGTCATTAGTAATAATTAAGCATTAATGAATAAATCATTTAATTGTTCTTAGACATTCATATTTCTTTAAGTCTTGCTCTATGTACGTATCACCAAAATAGTGAACCTTAAATCCTCAAACTTAACTGTGTAATGATGAGTTTTATTACAAAAACACAGTTTAATAATAAATAGTATTAAACCTCTGTCAATGACTTGCCTATGGATAACAGGACCATTTGGACTATGAGGCTTTACCAAATCTCGGATAAAGTTTGCAGGAAAAGGATATGTCCCAATGCTGTATTTTACATGATAATTTCTATGTTGTTGATATTGTCAGTCCAACCTAAACCTATACAGAGATGGAAAATGTTGGAGACTGGTAAAGATCTTTTGCAGTGGGGACCTCGAGAGAGAGGGTGGTAATTTTTGTAGCCAGAGCCCTGCTTCAAGGGCTGGGAGTCTTCAATCTCAAGGAATGTGTTAAGAAATTGTGGTTTTCCATTCCTACATTTCCTAGGAAGGCATATGATGAATTGAAGATCTGGGAGTGAATTACCTTGGAGGTCTTCTTTAGCCTCTGGAGTTTATGACTCTGATGAGTAGTAAAGATTTCCATTAGCACTGACCTAATGCATTCTTAAAAAAAAAACAACAAAAAACCAAAATGCCATCTCTGAAGGTAGGCTGGGTTATCACTTCTTGATTGTCTCTTATGATTCATGCATTGAGTCATCTCCCCTGTCACCAATGCCAAGGACACAAAAGGATTAGTTTATTTCTGTAAGTCATAGTTAAATCAGAATTTATGTTATCATGTATTAAGAGTGTTTGAGGAGATTGTCTTGCAAATATAGTCACCCCATGTTATTTTAATTCTTAATAATTTTTATTATAAAAATTCAGAATGCTCATTTGAAAAAAATTCAGCAATACAGAAATGTAGGACTTTTAAAAAGTGAAAAACCCCAAAATAAAAGTCTTGAATAACATGCTCTGCCTCCCTTGCCTCCCTCCCCAAAAATCTGCTGTTCACAGTTTAGACATTTAAAAAGGTTTTTTTTCTTCTATATATCCATTTTAAAGATTCATTATTCTTATATGCTCTCTGCTTTTCTGTTCTGCCTTCCTTGCCTCCTTTCTCCTTCCCTCCCCACCTGTCTAGATTCTACATCTACATGTAGTCCCCCCTGCATTGTTTCTCATAAGCTTTTTTGGCTTCTCAGTAAATCTTGGGCTCCCCCAGCCCCCAACAACATTCTTTGTAATACTTGTTCAGTGTTTGTTTGTTTTTGGTTTTTTTTTTTGGAAGTTCTATAAGTTATTTCCCACACCCCCACCCCCATTTTTTTCTCCAAACTCCTATTGAAAAATATTTGGACTTTTTCCAAAGTTTTGCTCTTACAAACAATGAACAACCTATACCTTAATTCTAAGCATTTGAAGCTTTCTGACAGTTATCCAATGGATCGGTATTTTAGTCTCTTAGAATGTGGACCCTGTTGTTCAGAGAGAGATGTCTTGGTACACAAAACAGAAGCCAGTGGGCTTCTTAAGGTGGACATGCCTGTGGCAGGTCACTGGTTCCTGAGTTTAGCTACAGGAGCCAGAAGAGGCCCTGGAGCACAGTGTGAAACTTTTAAAGCCTCTAGAAGAATAATCATGGAGGATACCATCTACCTGACCACTGCCTACCTCAGGAGGAGGAATCTTCCTGGCATGTTCACCGTGTGGTCCAGAGCAGTGTCCCCAGTTGGTCCCCATGAAGTATGTACCATCCCTGATCTTAGTGCTATGCCCTACACAAATGGAGAATGGTGTAGACTTTCCTTAGAACAGCAGGAGTGTCGGTGTCCTTGCAGTATGTGGTCCCTGCCCACTCCTGTCCCCAGTCTGCCCTACCCTGGTTAAGTTCCAAAGGGTACTTCTTGGAAATTCCCTTGTGCCATCTATCCGACTACTGTCTACTTTCTGTTTAATGCATTTCTATGACTAAACATTTTACAACAAACTTGTATTGCCTTTTTATGCTCAAGGAAAATTATTTTTACAAATTTAAATTAAAATTTCAAGATAGTAACCTAGCAATGAGTGAAAGATCCAGGTTTCCTTATCCTCATCCACCACGCCAGTACATGTCTAATAGTTTGGTATCTATCTTGCCTGACCTTTTTTATGCATCTACATAAGTATATATACTTTTTTCCCTTGCAAAGATTGGTTCATGGTGCTTACAACTTTGTGTGGCTTTTTTTATACTTAGTATATCATAGATACCTTTATATATCAAACCATACAGATCTTCTCCTTATTAGCTATATAATTTCTTTGGTATGGCACCGCAGTAATTTTTTTAACTAGTCCTTTACTCTTGGGTTGTTTTCAGTTTTTTTCCAAATGAGCTTAGCATTGAGCTAAAGATATCTTCATCCAAAGGGAATAATTGGCCCAGTCATTTATAGTTGCTAGGCAGCATGGGTAGTCCATACATATGCTTTACTAGTATCTTCAGCTTAGCCCTTATTTTCAGCTTCTGTTTGCATCTCACCTTTTCCCAGGGTTATTTGGTGTGACATATATTTTGGAGTCCATTCCATAAGGTTTTCATGACTTTTTGTTTTGGGCATGTTTGATTTTTTTTTTTTCCTGTCCTTGCGAAAGTTTCTTGAGCATCATGTTTCTTTGGTGTAACTGCCCAGGTTGAGAGATAGGAGAGCCTGAAACCTCAGATGGAGAATTATCAAATGTTCTGTGACAACTGACTAACAAGCACCCCAGGCCTTGACTCATTATGTATTTGAAATGATGGGGTCACCTGTCCTCGCTGAACTTTGCCTACTAATTCTGTTTGCTTCTGGCCTCACGTCTCCAGGTTAAACCTTTCAGAGTAGACCATTTGCTTTTTTGGAAAGTCATATTCTGCATTTACCTGAAGGATTTAGAACAATTTTTTCAAATCTGTGAAATTGTAAAATTCACTAGAGAAACTTTTTAAAAAAACAAATGAATCAAATAGTTGAGATGGTAAACAGTAAATTTAATGCCATGTGTATTTTACCACCCCCTCCCCAAAAAAAATTTGGAAGAAGAAACCCAAGTAGACTATATCCTACTAAACTAGAAAAGAATGAACATGTACTTTATGTGCAGTAATGGAATTATCTCCTCAATAATGATATTAAGTCAGGGGAAATTTGCAGAATGGTGTCTATAATAACTTGTGTATCTGGGTAAAAAGAAAGAAAAGAGAACATATTTGCTTAGAAGCATACCCATGTAGCAAATAATATTATTTGCCCCTGGGAAGGAGACCTGGGTGACTGGGGACAGGAGTGAGGAAGAGACTTCTCAATGTATGTTACCTTTGGAATTTTGAATTACTGTATTAGCTACTCAAAGGCAAATTTCTCTTAAAAGTTAAATTTCTAAATCTCTAACTTGGATAGTGTGTTTCAATATATTTAAAGTGAAACCTGGGTACCCATTTTAAAAATAGCAGCTTTATTGAGATATGATTCATGTACCATAATATTCATTCTTTAAAGTGTACAATTTGGTGGTTTTAGTGTATCACAGAGTTGGCAGCCAACTTTCAAAAGGAAACCCTGTACCCATCGAGTGGTCACTCCCCATTCTCCCTCCCCCAAGCCTCTGGTAACCATCAGTCACCTTTCTGTTTCTATGGATTTACCTAGACTGGACATCTCATATAAGTGGACCTTTACAGTATAGGTCTTTTCTGATTGTTTTTATTCCCTTAGCATGATGATTTCAAGGTTAACCCAGGTTGTAGTTTGTGTATATGTATGTAGCATCCATGTAGAATTTGAGGAACTGTCAGACTGTTTTCCACAGGAGTTACACCATGTTACGATAACATTTAAGGGCCTGGGAGCCCATATTTTTAGGACCCCAATGATTCTTACAGCAGAGCAATTTTGTAAACCACCGACTTCAACAGTAGCACAGCTCCTCTTACTACAAATACCGGGATGGCGGCTGTGTTTGCTCTCTGCCCAGTACCCAGCAGTGCTGCAGGACATGTTGATTACCATGTGGAAAGCAGCAGCAGAATGCTGCTCGGAAAAAGAGTCACTGCCCCAAGAAAGAAGGGTCTCAAATACGGTGAACCATGGGGTAAGGGTCAGCCAAGCCTGAGTGGTGATTTATTTTTCTTCTGGTTTTGGTGTTTGTTTTTGTTTTGTTTTGTTTTTGAGTTGAGGGTCTCATTCTGTCAGCCAAACTGGAGTGCAGTGGCATGATCCTGGTTTACTGCAGCCTCAAACTCCTGGGCTTAAGTGATCCTCCAGCCTCAGTCCCCTGAGTAGCTGGGACTACAGGCATATGCCACCACATCTGGCGTATTTTTTGATTTTTTTTGTAGAGACGAGGTCTCACTATGTTGCCCAGGCTGGTCTTGAACCCCTGCAAGCAATCCTCTTGCCTCAGCCTCCCAAAGTGCTAGGATTACAGGCATGAGCTACCATACCTGGCTGGTTTTAGTCTTAAGATGGGACATGAAAAAGGAACTTGGATGTCCCTGAAGCCTCCAAGGATTCGGGTGGAGGAGGCTGGTGCACATGGACTTGCTGCTTTTCCCTCCCCCTCAGTGGAACGAGGATAATATTCTCCACCAGTAGGAATCTGAGTTCCCCTTTTTCTGTAGGTCTTTTTTGAAAAATATATCTAATCCATTTTATCTTGAATTATCTTCTGCTGCTTTTAATAGCTACAAAATAAAGTGTTATATAATGTTGATGTGATTATTCTGAACTTTAAACTATGAGAAAAAACTGTTTTCACATACAGTAGGATTTGAGTTCTCATTACTCAGATAAGATTGAGAGGTCTCCCAGACAATATTCTCTATGTGGGGCAAGTCTTCTGAGGATAGAAATAAAAATCTTCTTTGGAACCCTGCATGCCCAACTCTTAAATAACTGTTTATTTTAGCTCCCTCCTTTAGAGTGGAAATGGGCGGGGCGGTTGAGAGGAGCCAAGTGCTGGGGACAAAGCTGCTCTCTTTAATGAGGCATAATATAGGCACATTCTCTGGGCCACTCGGTAACAAACACATAAGTAGAAAAAAAAATGGTCTTTCAAGTTGCAGAATTTTTTCCCACTGAGAATCTTGTTTTATGATATATACTGCAGAAGAACTAAGCACTTGAACTATTTAAAGACAGGGCCTAGGAGCTCCAGTGGGTTCCATCCATAGGGTCTTGCACTACAATTTGTTGCAAGGTAGAAGACCCTGCAGCCCCTGATTTCTGGAAGGTTTTTCTGTCAGAACTGATATCAGGTACCTTTTTCCTGAGTCCTATATTTAAACTTGACTCCAAAAAGATTGAGATCAACTGCTTCATGCCTCACGTAGACCAAAATACATAAAAAGGCTCCCAGATTGTGATTATGTTGGTCCCATCACCACAGTTATGTTGTCAGCACTTGCTGTCACTTTTTTCCACCTCTCTGTCCACCATGCTCTGTTAACAGTTGGTGCTTAATGCAGTTGCTTAAGGGAACATAGAAAAGGTGTAAGTGTGCGGTTCAGGAGACAGCCTGGCAAGGAAGCTTTCAGAGCAGAGCTAGCTGTATACAGAAAGCAATGTGGAAAATGTCTTTCTAGGACACGCAATTTTTTTTCCTTTGAAGAAAGAAGGCAAAAAATGACTACTCATCTTCAGACACATACTTTTCTCATTAAATGCAGGCCTTTGTTCCCAGGAAAGTCAGCATTTGTTGTGCATTTGTTCCTGGTGTGCTGGACAGGGTTCCTGTGTCAATGCAGGATGCTGCTCACCACTGCGGCGTTCTCTTTGCATCACTGGAAGTCGTTTCGGAGTAAAAGTGTATTTGGACTATGAAAATGTTTGATCTTGTCAGTTAGTTTAAAATTTCACTTGTCAGGTCAGTGTTTTGATTGTTTTGACCTTGAGGCTTTTTCCCACGGTCAATACTCTGGCAGTTCTAGAAAGAACTGTCTCCCTCTCCATCTTCCCCCTTATCTCCAATCCTTCCCTCTCCCTAATCCCTCCCACCCTGTCTATTGTACACTCTCTCACTCTCTTGTTCCTCCTTTCTTTCCTTTATCCCTCCCTTTGAAGTTTTCTTGTTTTACAGATTATTTCATATCTCTTAAAATATCTTCATTTCCCAAATGATTCTGTGGAACTATTACTCAATCAGAAGTCTCTAATGCTGTGTGTGTATGTGTGTTTGTGTGTGTGTGTGCACGTGTTCTTTTAGACGTTTTTATGGTTATTTCTTTGATGAAAATGGTGTGCACTAGAATAGATCCAGACAGACCAGGGTTTGAGCTGCAGCTCCATCACCAATTCTGGGACCTGCTGCACACGCAAGATGCTTTTGCAGGACAGTTCCCTTATCTTTTCACACCTTATCTCCCACTTGTGAAGTAGGCCTGATGACAGCACCTTTCTTACATCGTGGATGTGAGCATTCAAGGTACCAATCCAAATTGAGCCCTGAGCCCAGGTGACTGTCATTTCTAGACTTCCTACACAAATTTGCTATCTGCTCAGTTAATAGTCCAAAGAGAATTAAATGGAGGTTCTTTGAACTGAATTGCTAATAGCAATAGCAGTGCCCTTTCAACTGAATGATCCCCCAAGTCCATCACAGTTTGCAGAAACCCTCTGCTAGGACCTGCCCTGGGCATGGATTGACTTCCAGGTAATACTCAGGTGGCCTCCAGGCCATGTGAAGGAGAAAGCTGACCCTGCATTTTCCAGAGTTCTCATACACGGACTTTTTTTGTTTTACAGCTGATGCTTTTTTCAAAGCCGCTATAAGCCTCATTCCGGAAGTTCCAAAGATGATTAATATCGACGGAAAGATGCGACCATCAGAATCATTCCTTCTGGAATTCCTCTGCAATTTCTTTTCTACTTTATTAATAGTTCCGGTATGTTTCCCCAGAAGAGCCATATGATATCTTCCTTTGACCTGCCTTATAATCTGTATTCTTAGCCTTAGAAATGCAAGGATGTTCTATCTAATACCTGGTTTTTCAGTTAGATGTTTGAGTTGCTTGATGAATTTTCCATTCATGCTGTATCTGGGGCACATTAGTTGAGATGTTCTGTGTTAGCTAGCTTTGGCTGCTATAACAAAGTAATTCTCACAATTCTGGAGGCTGGAAGCCTGAGATTAGGGTCCAGCCTGGTCAGGTTCTCGTGAGGACCCTATTCCAGGTTGCAGACAACCATCTTCTCACCTTTTAAAGAAAATGTTTTCGCATCTGTGTTTCCAGCTCCTTGGAACGATAAGGTGGAAGGATTGCCTGAGCCTAGCAGATCAAGGCTGCAG
This sequence comes from Tarsius wallacei, assembly GCA_963574415.1. Classification (NCBI taxonomy): domain Eukaryota; kingdom Metazoa; phylum Chordata; class Mammalia; order Primates; family Tarsiidae; genus Tarsius; species Tarsius wallacei. The sequence goes on from CAUYQG010009695.1 coordinate 59,903, forward strand.
TAGCTGTGAGCCTGCCACCGCACTCCAGCCTGGGCAACAGAGTGAGATTCAAAAAATAAAATAAAATAAAACATTTTAGAAAATGTTTTAAGGGCAGGGTCTTGCTCTGTTGCCAGCCTGGACTGCAGTGGCATGATCATAGCTTGCTGTAACTTCAAACTCCTGAGCTCAAGTGATCCTCCCAACTCAGCCTCCTGAGTAGCTGTGACTCCAGGCTTACCTTTTCTTTATGTCCTCCATGGCAGAGAGAGCAAGGGCAAGCTTTCTAGCCTTTAAGGCAATTGGTCCTCCAGGACCTAATTATCTCCCAAAGGCTCCACCTCCAAATTTCCAAATTTCATCGCATTGGGATTCAAATTTTAATAAATGATTTTTTTTTGAGTTGGGGTCTCACTCTGTCACCCAGACTGGCGTACAGTGGCACAGTCACGGTTACTGCAATCTCAGCTGCTGGACTCAGGTGATCCTTCCTGCTCAGTTTTTCAAGTAGCTGGAACTACAGATGTGCACACAACCTTGCCTGACTAAATTTTTGATTTACTGTAGACACGAGGTCTTGCCAAGTTGCCCAGACTGATCTCGAACCCCTGGGCTCAGGTAATCCTCTTGCCTCTGCCTCCCAGAGTGCTGGGATTACAGGCATGAGCCACCATGCCTGGCCTCAGTATGTGAATTTAAGGGGGACACAAACATCCAGTCCATTGCACTCTCTTCTGCCAAGGCAGAGTTGTCACATAGTGGTTAAGGGCACAGGCCACTGGACCAACATGCCTGAGGTGGAATCCTGGTTCCTCCTCCTTCCAGCTCTGCCTTCTTGGGCACTAATGTAATATTACTGGGCTGCAGTTTCTTCCTCTATGAAATGGGGATAATAATAGTGTCAGCCATTCTAGGTTGTGGTGAGCATCAAGTTAGTGAATGCTCATCATATAGTCAGAACACTGCCTCAGCACGTAGTAAGCACTGAGAAAGGTGATGTGATAACAAGTGACAGAAACCAGAAAAAGATAGCCAAGGTCAAAAGGGACATTGTTGGAAGGATGCTGTGCTTCTCATGGGATGGAAGAGATGAGCAGCCAAGCTTGGGCTGGAAGGAATCAAGGCTACTCCAGGGACCCAGCAGGAGGAATTCCTGGGCCCTCTCTCTAGGAAGGGTTCTTACTTGGGGTCCACCTACCCTCTGGGGGTCTGGCAGAGTAACTATGAATTTGGATGGGGGGGAAATGCCATCTTTATTTTCACAGGCCTCTGAGTGAAATTTCCCTTTCCCTCAATTAGGTATTACAGGCAACAAGCCACAGTAGTAGTAGCAGTAGCTGGGATTTTGTCACCAAAAGAAATCCATAAGTATGTTCATATCACATTTCAGGTGTGAAAGATACTTTAGAAGATTGTTTATATTCTTCCTTCCTTAAAAAGCACAGGCTGGGCATGGTGGCTTACGCTTCTAATTCCAGCACTTTGGGAGGCCAAGGCAGGAGGATCTTTTGAGTCCAGGAGTTTGAACCACCAGCCTGGGTAATATAACGAGACTCCATCTCTACAAAAAATAAAATAAAAAGCACAATAGTATTCAGCCCATTGCTAGGTCTGTTAATGCATTCACAAAGAAGCAATAGGTTACAGTGTCACAAGTGTGTTGAAAAAATATTTTATTGTAATTGATTTTCTTTGCTGTCTTATGTGTTTTATTTTCTGTGTTAAAAATAGTGCTCCAAAGAGTTCATAGACTTTACCAGGCTACAGCAGGGTTCATGGCACAGAATGGATTAGGGACCCTTGGTGGATCTTAATGTGCAAAGAAATTCCCAGACACTTGTGAAAATGCAGATTCCTGCATTCCAGAGAGTTTCAGTCAATAGGTTGAAACAGGCACATGAATCAGCATTGCTTAATGACTTTACTTATTTATTTATCTGGTTTTTTGTTTGTTTGTTTGTTTGTTTGTTTTGAGTCAGAGTCTCACCCCATCACCCAGGCTGGAGTGCAGTGGCACACTCACAGCCACACCCCAGTGTTGACCTACTGGCCTCAGGCAATCCTTCCACCTCAGCCTTCCAAGTAGCCAGAACTATAGGCACACACTACCACACCCAGCTAATTTTTTGATATATTGTAGAGACGAGGTGTCACCAAGCTGCCTAGTCCTCTCGCCTCAACCTCCCAAAGTGCTGGGATTACAGGCTTGAGCCACCACTCCTTACCCTGTTTTTTTTTGTGTTTTTTTTTAAGACAGGGTCTTGCCGTGTTGCCCAGGCTAGACTTGAGCTTACCCTGAACTTGGGCCATGAAAGTGACTCAGCTCCCGTGGGTGCAGGATTCCTTTTGGGGGTGACAAAATGTTCTAAAATTGATGGTGGTGATGATTGCACAACTCTGTAAATATGCTAACAATCTCTGAAGTGCACATTTTAAACAAATGTCTTGTCTGCGATGTGAATTCCACATCTCAATGAAGCTGAGAAGACACAGAGACTCAGCTCCCAACTCTCCCTGTCAGATTCCAAATTCTCAGAAGGGAGACAGATGGTCAGGATAGGATACTGGGCTTGGGGACTGCAGGTACAGCAGCAGGTTGGGGGCCTCCTATTGTCCTGCAGGCAGCACCCCTAGATGGGGCAGTGCAAAGGCAGCTGGGCATCTTTTAGAGTTCTTCATATGACACTTGGTCTCAGTCCTCTTAGATCCCTTTATTAGTACTTTATCATCAGTTTCTCTCCTCTTGGATAGTCTAGTTATTTATCAAGTGAAAGGGGCGAAAGAATATCAGGGTTTCTGGTGAGGCAGTCGATAGGAGTCATTGTTCATTGGTTAATTGGGATGCATTTGCCGTCTGTTTGTTAAAAAAAAAAATCGCTGGATTCTTTTTGAAAAGCCTTCTCTTCAGAGTCAGAAACTTATGTTCAGTCCTGACTCAAAGTCTTCATAGCTCTGGGACCTTGGGAAGGTTTTGTAACTGAAGACACCATCAAAATACCCACCTCACAGGACTATTATGAGAGTATGACATGATGACTACAAAAGCGCTTTATAAACCAGAAGCTCTGTCCCTAGGATTACAAACTGGTGGCAGGAAGGTGGAATTCAGCTGGGAGACATTCTCGTTGGCCATGTAATGGTGGAGAACATTTGGAGTGAATTTTCTACATTTAAAAATTAGTAGATCTGCCAAGCGTGGTGGCTCATGCCTATAATCCCAACACTTTGGGAGGCCAAGGTGGGAGAATTGCTTGAGCCCAAGGGTCTGAGACCATCCTAGGCAATATAGCAAGACTTTGTCTCTACAAAATAATAAGAAAATCAGCCAGGTGTGGTGGCACGTACCTGTAGTCTCAGCTACTCAGGAGGTTGAGGTGGGAGGATTGCTTGAGCCCAGGAATTGGAGACTATAATGAGCCGGGAACATGCCACTGCACTCCAGCCTGGGTGACAGAGTGAAATACCAACTCAAAAAAAGAAAAACTGATAGATCACAGAAAAACCCAGATTTGTAGCTCCCCTTGAAAAATCAGGTCCCCTGCCACATGGACCGGCATTTTATGACCTGGCCATTTGGCTGCAGCTGGGGATCATCTGTCCTGTGCAGGCAGAGTGTGCCTCACTTTCTAGTTCTGGGCACTTGAAGACCTATTAAATCCTTTTCTATTGCCTACCTTGACCCTTAGGCATTTGTGGGAATAGCCCTTGTGATGAACAGATTTTAGTTATTGCTTCTGGTAGCATCACTCCTTTGCTGGGGCTTGATAATGACTTGAGATGAAGAATAGCCACAAAACCTTTGCCTTGCCAAAGCCCTTCATCAATATCAATCTCTGGGTGTTCTTCCCCAGGCTCTACAAGGTAGGAATCATCACACCTTTTCACTCAAGGAAACCCAGAGCTGGAGAGCCCATGCTGTGTACCTGAGGTCACAGCTAGTAAGTAGCAGGGCTGGACTTCGAACCCGGGGCTATGCTGCTCCAGAGCCTGTCCTGTACAATCTGAGCCTGGGCCTTATTTGCTCAAGGTCATTGAGCATTAACAGCCTTATATCACTCCTTGTAGGATGAAGCATTGGTAGTTACTGGCCACTTTGCGAGTGCTATAGGATGCTTAGTCCAAGTAGCCATGGCTGAGAGCTCAGTGAACTCCCAGGTGATCAGATGGGCCATGCCTGAGTCATGCCCACTGTGAGTTGATCTGTTGTGAAGAAGACTCCCACATCCCATTTTTGCCTGGTTCACATTACATGTTACCTCTCAGGTTACAGCTTTTATTTTATTTTTAAATTTTATTTTATTGGGGCAAGAACACTTAACATGAAACCCACCCTCTTAACAGATTTTTAAGTGTGCAATATGCTATTGTTGTCTGTGGGGGACGGTGCTGTACAGCAGAGCTCTAGAGCTATTCGTCTTGCTTAATGGCCATTGAAACTTTATGCCCATTGATTGGTAATTCTTCATTACCCTTCCCCTTCCCCAGCTTCTGCAACCACCATTCCACTGTTGGACTCCATGAATTTGACAATCTTAGATACCTCATATGAGTGGATTCATGTAGTACTTGTCTGTGACTGGCTTATTGCACTTAACGTAGTGTCCTCAGGGGTCATCCATGTTGTTGCATGTAGCAGAATTTCCTTCTTTTTTGAAGGAATGACTGAATGGTATTCCATTGTATAGATATACCACATTTGGTTTATCCATTCATCTGTAGATGGACGTAGACTGTTCCCACATCCTGGCTGTTGTGAATAATGCTGCCATGAACTCACAATAACAGACACAGCTTCAAGACTGATTTCACCATGTATTCAATTAATATATTCACTGATATATACCGAGACATGGGATTGCTGGATCGTGTGGTGGTTCCATTTTTAATTTTTTAAGGAAGTTTTTTCTTATAGCATCTGTACCATTTTGTTTCCCGCCAACAGCACACAAGGCTTTTTTAAGGATGGGTTTGGAAAGCTTTGATTCATTTTATTGGTTTAGAAAAGATCAAAGCCACTTGAGACCAAGTAAAGTCTCTGGCCTGCTTTATTCGTACTTAAAATGTAGAAGTACATGTTCCCCAGGATGGCCTCTGCTCTGCAGACAGTGTCTTCTGGAGTACATTGAGGCATTCTACGTTGGTGTCAGTCATTGTCAGCCTCTCAGTGGTGTGCTCTGCAGAACTGTCTTCTCTGTATAACTGAAGTAATGATTTTGTGTACTAGCATGTGGTAAGACAAGTACAGTGGAGCTGACTGAAGAAGTTCAGTGTCACACTTGTTTCCAAGGCCTCATTTTGATTCACTTGCAATTTTCAGGAATTGGAAATGCTATTGCTATCAGCTTTCTAGCACTAATCATATAGTACATAGCGGGGAGGTGTCTTTCCTTTTTATCCAATTGAAAAGGTCCAACCCTAAGCATAGCAAGATGTCCAGGTCCACGCTTCCTTCATTCCACCTATTACACAAACATATGTTGATCTGAGAACTGAGGTGTGAACAAGAGGAGCATGTCTCCAGGCTCAGGAGGACAAACAATGTTAAACAAAGGAATACACACTTAACTACAATTGTATGAAGTGCTATATGGAACTACAGAAACCAGGTGTGGTGGTGGATACCTGTAGTCCCAGCTACTCGTGAGGCTGAGGCGGGAGGATTGCTTGAGCCCAAGAGTTTGAGACCAGCCTGAGCAATATAGCAAGACCCATCTCTAAATAATTTTTACAAAGAACTACCGAGACCTCTGAGAGCTTCAAATATGAGGGAAGGGGTTAGGAGGAGTCAAAGGAGCTCCCTGAGAAAGTGCCCTCTGAGCCAAGATCTGAAGCAAGACTACTATTGAGTAATTAACTAGGCACAGAGGAGGAGTGTGGTGGGCATTCTGGGCAGAGGGTACAGCATGGATAAAGGCCTTGAGGTGGGAAGGAGCACTGTGTGCCAGAGGACTGGAAGAGAGCTATAGTTGACTGGCACATGGGGAGGGCCTGGGGGCACCCAGGGGCTGGTGAGACAGACGGGGCGCGAGAAACAGCAAGCTGGTCCTGACAGCCTCCCATCAGGTGGTGACTTCTGTCCCCTGGTTCGTGCAGCCCTCCTCACCCTTCTGTTTCCCCCGAGGCCCTTCTTTCCTTTCCAGCTCTCCCAGCCACTGTGTTCTGGCTCCTTTTCTAGAGGGCTTTGTTATTCAGTTAACCAACACTTATATTCCTTGTGATGGATGAGCCAGCCAACAGTTCACAAATTTCATTCGAGATCAGCCTATTATTATCATTCTCCTTCCATAGAAGTGGAATCTGAGACACAGAGATGAAAAGTGACCTGCTAATAAGTGATGAGCCAGGTTCCAAAGTCAGGGTGTCTGTGCTCAGCTGCCATCCTTGCTGTCTCTTATCTTGGCTCTCCTGGGAAGCTCGTCACTCCTAGGGTGTAACTTCCTCTCCCAGGGAGTGGGGTTCAGTAGGATTCTCACAGACCAGAGACCCAGAGGGGTATTGCAAATGGTGGGAGTCGGGCCAGGTGGGAGGGAGGCTCTAGCCCCTGCCCGGTGCCTCCAGCTTCTGCTTGTTCACTTGGGAGGTAGCCCACAGGGACACTGGGTGACATCTTTCCCACTGGAAGTGCCATCTGAGTCTAGGACCTTTTTCTTTAAAAAAAAAAAAAAAATCTGTCTGAATTGCTTCAGTTGTTGGCATTGAACCATCAAAGTATAATTTTTTTTTTTTTTAATGTTACAACCACATGGACATCATGTGGCAATTATTTTTCTCACACAGAAGGTTAGAAATAGTCTGTCAGAGCCGGGCTCGGTGGCTCAGCCTGTAATCCTAGCACTTTGGGAGGCTGAGGTGGCGAATTGCCTGAGCCTGCGGGTTCAAGACCCGCCTGGGCAACTTGGCGAGACCTCATCTCTACAATAAATCAAAAATTAGCCAGGTGTGGTAGCACGCGCCTGTACTTCCAGCTACTTGGAAGGCTGGGGCGGAAGGATAGCCAGAGCCCAGCAGGT
>CAUYQG010009700.1:0-20068 GCA_963574415.1 Tarsius wallacei
GGATTAATGGTAGTCAATATCTGTCTGGGGATGGGAAGACACCTCTTATCAACAAGGGTGCCTGAATGAAGCATATTTGTATACCTAATCCTTAACTGTACCCCACAATATCATAATAAAAAATACTGATTATAAAAAAAAGAAAGAAAAAAGAGAAAGGAAGAGAAAGAAAGAAAAAAAGAAGTAAAAATAGAAAAAAAGGAAAAAAAAAACAGAGAAAGTAAAAAGAAAGTGAAATGGAAGAAGGAAAGAAAAGAGACAGTGAACCAATAAACAAAGCAACCAAATGAGATAATGAAACAAATCAATACCCCCCCAAAACGAGAATATAACAAAAAAATTTGATCAAGATTTCTCAGCTTTCTCAGCTTTAGTATGTTTCTCGGGGGGGGGGGTCTCTGTCTTGTGATGAGTTCTTGGACTGCAGGGCTGTCACTGCAGTTTCCCTCTTTGTTGTTGGAACTTAATATGTTAGAATATTCATCCTGTACTGTCTGCAACTGGTAGCTGTCGCATACCCTTGCTAGGGAAGGTGGCTGAAATAACTTAACACAACATCTCTTGAGATCTCACCCCCTTCCTTTCTCTCCAGCTTTGTCACAACTTCCAGGGTATCCAGTTCACAGCAGGAGAATGGGGCCTCCTGTCTTTGCCATGGCCTCCAGATCTCTTTCACTTGTTGCTAGGGATTGTGGGGAGTCAGTTAGGCACTCAGCAGCCTCCTTCTCAGCCAGTTCTGCTGTCTGCAAGTATTGCCAAGCAACTGGCTTAGGGTGAAGAGTGGTTCATCTGAGTTTCTGCCTCTGCCTTTATTTGCCTAGGGCTTGTGCACTGGAGGCAGTTTTCTCTAAAGTCACAAAGAGCAATCTCAATGCAACCCAGAGATAGCTCTTGGTCTCAAGATGCAGTTCTGCTGTTCCACAGAGGCTGCCCTGGAGCACTTCTCTGCCCAGGTGTTAGAGAGTCTGCTCAATTTCTCTGCTGGCTGCTGTTCCTGTCACCAATGCTGTCCATAGCTCCCTCTCCAACACTTACCACAGTCTCTGGATCTCAGAACCTGGTGGCTAGTCTCTGAAACCCTGTCCAGGTTTGGGGTGGCTTCTCCTTGCTGTTTCCGCAAGAGTCTGCTTCAGGCTCCTCATTGCACTCCCTTGGTGCCCCTCACTGTCAGCATTCAGCCTGACACTATGGAGTTGGTGTCAGCAATCACTCAAGCAGTTCTTCCTGGGAAAAACTCTGCTGATTTTAGAAAATGGTGCTCAGTTTCTGTGCTACAGGAAGCACTAGGGTCCAAGCAGAGCAGCTATGGCACCAGAAGCTTCACCAGGAAGGCCATGGCCACTTGCTCTCCAGTCCTCATGCAGTCAACCTCTCACACTCCCACTTACACACAGAAACATACACATAATTGTCCATACAATCACTGGTGCACACACAGGGATGGCTATGCTGCTATATTTCTGGAAATCCTCCCTTAAAAAAGTAATCTTTTTACCACAGATTTTTCAGGTTTGCAGAATAAATCACAAAGATAGTACACAGAGTTCTTATATACGCCACACTCAGTTTCCCCTATTATTAACATCTTATGTTAGTATGGCACATTTGTTAAAATTAAGAAAAATATTATTGATAAATCTTTGTTAAGTCTTTCTTCATTTTTACATAATGTCCTTTATCTGTTCTAGAATCTCATCCAGAATATTATATCAGATGTAGTCCTTATATCTCCTTAGCATCCTCTTCACTCTGACAGCTTCTCAGACTTTCCTAGTTTCTGATGACTGACAATTTTGAGGAGTATTTTGGCCAGTTATTTTGTACAATGTTAATCAACTTAGATTTGTCTGATGTTTTTCTCTTGATTATACTGTGCTTAAATGCTCTTAGAAGGAAGACCACAGAGTTAAAGTGCTATTTTAGTCATATCTATGTACTATCAACGTAACTTATCACAGTTGGAGTTAACTTTAATTACCTGGTGGAGGTAGTGTTTGTCAGGTTTCTCTACCATACGGTTACTCTTTTTTCTCCCTTTCCATATTGTATTTTATGAAACAAGTTACTATGAGCAGTCCCAGATTAGATAGGGGAAGTTATGTTCCATTTCATTGAGGGTGGAGTACTTACATAAGTTATTTAGAAATTTTTTGCATGGGAGATTTATTTCATTCCCGTTTATTTATTTATATATTTTTAATATTAGTACAGACTCATGAATATTTATTTATATTATGAAACATAACCCAATACTCCTTTATTTATATTGTTTCTCAAGTTGTACCAGCTTTGACACTTGGGTTATTTCCATAGGTTCTTATATCCCATCGACAAACTTCCGTCACTGTGTGTGTGTGTGTGTGTGTGTGTGTGTGTGTGTGTATTATGCATACAATTTATTCCTTCCTGACACTGCAATACTCTCCAGGATTATCTTGTATATTTCTTGCTTCTGTAAGAAAGTTCTGCATATGTGATTATAATAACAGAAAGTGCTACAAGCTCACACATTTCTTTAAAGAATGGAACTATAGTTTCTTTTACTGGAGATTGGTATTAGAACTAAGGTCTATATGCTAGGTGTGACTAGTATCACTGTAACTGCAGTGTTTGCTTCCAAATTCCTTCAATTGACAAAGTAAGGAAATATATGTATGTACAAAATTGCCTTTTCAGAAATTAAAATATTTTCTATACTCTATTGATTACTAAAATATACTTATATGAAAATTGTTTTATTGCTTTCCTATAAGGATGTAAATTCACTAGGTTTGTTATTATGATTCCTAGTGGAAAAAAAATTTATAGCTCCAAGAACAATTCTTAAACTTTGCATGTTTAGAATAAAAATTTCTTCTTCATGTATTATCCTTAATCGTGCTTGGTTACTGATTGTATTGTCTGATTATGGCATATAAGATACTATTGAGACAACTAACTTTCACAAATCCTTTTGTTTGCAAATCACATACTCTTTTGATTAAAACTTTAAAAAAATTTGCTAAGGAAGTCACTTAAGTATCACTTAAGTATGTGAGCCTATATAATGCCATTTTTTTGTATGGTCACCTTTTTAATTTAGTTGTTTGTTTATTTTTTTACTTATTTATTTAATGTTTTTAAGTCAGAATCTCACTCTGTTTCCCAGGTTGGAGTGTAATGGTACTATCATGGCTTACTGCACTCAGGTAATCCTGCTTCAGCCTTCCAAGTACCTGGGACTATGGGTGCATGCCACCACATTCGGCTAATTTAAAAATTTTTTTGGTGTAGAAGAGTTCTCACTATGTTGTTCAGACTAGCCTTGAGCATCTGTGTTTACGCAATCTTCTCACCTAGGCCTTCCCAACTGCTGGGATTACGGACATGAGCCACTACATATAATGTAAAAGTATTCTATGTAAAAGAATTCTATGTAAAAGAAAGGATTTCTTGAAATTTTGAGAGCATATCAGGATACAGATATATGCATATTCTTAGTAATATTGACACGATGAAAAAACTGCAATATGATAAAAACTCTTTATTCGGCAAATCAAAGATGAGATGTCCCATATGAAATTATAATAATAAAATACTATAAGTATCAAAATATTCTAACTCAAAGTGTTAACATTTTTTTCTTTCTGAAATATGCTTAAAATGTCTGGATTCTTTAACAATAGTCTTATTTTTTCATTTTTATCTTTTTTATAATTATTATGAGCATAAATTTTTTGTTACATGCAAATTGTTGATAACTTGGAGATACTAAGTTGTATAATTTATTTTTTACTGCTATTAAATTACCCCAGCATGTTATATTACTTGAGCTAAAATGCATGCTTCTTTTTATAATTATAAAATATTTAAGTGTATAAAAGTATATAGAGAGGAATATAATGAACAGCCCTACAGGCAACAAGGAACTTAAGAAGAAAAAAGTCATTACAGATATAGTTGACACTCATTTCTCTGCAACCCCATTAGCTTTCCCTCCAGATTTAATCACTATTCTGAATATTGTGTTTTTCACGCTCTTATGCTTTTAGGATATTTGTGTAGATCCATAAACACTATTTACTAAAGTGTTGTATCTTTTTATACTTTAATATATCATCCAGTATATATAATTCATGAATTTGCTTTTTTAATTCCAAATTATATGTTGGGACTTGTCCATATTTCTTTACCTAACTCTTCATCAGGAGTCAGTAAACTAGAGCCTGCAGGCCAAATCTGGACTACTGCTTGATTTTGTAAATAAAGTTTTATTGGAATATTAGCTATGGGACACAGCTTGTCTTACATGAGTCGGGACCCAAAAAACCCTGCAATTTATTTATAAAAAGCTATAATTATTCTTACATGTTTAAACTTGTCACCTTCAAAGTACTCACTGTCTGATGTAACACACCTATTGAGACACTTTTTCTACTACTCAAAGCTGTTTTAGATATCATCAGTTTTGATGCCTTTTTATACTTCTGCTGGTTTTTTGTTTCACCTCTTCCACATCGGCAAAACTTTCCCTTTAAGGACTTTTTTCATTTGGGGACGTTTTTTCATTGGAGAAACAAACAACCAAAATGTTTCTCAGGGCAAGTCTGAATGAATAAGAAGGGTGTTTTTCAGTGTGGTGTGGACAGATGTGTGTGTAAATTGCCCATCATGAAACAGGTGAAAAGTGTTGAAAGACTCTCCAAAAAAAATTCATTGAAGCCTAATGTAGCCTCTCACAACAGTGCTAGCTCATACACTGGTGCCAATGGGTTCCTAGAATACTTACCCAGCGGAGGAAGCCTGTATTCCAAGGGGGCTGCCCTGCAAAAGGTAATTCTAGGTTTTTTGGGGAATCCCTTGTATATTGTCTGTGACTGCTTTTGTGCTACAAAGGGAGAGTTGGGTAGTTGTGACAAAAGCTGTATGGCCCACAGAGCCTAAAATATTTATTATCTTGTCTTTTACTGCAAAAGTTCACCAATTCCTGCTCTAGATTACAGTTAATTTGCTATATAGTATTCTATTATGTAAATATAATGTAATTTGTGAAGTTAACAGCTTTACTCCTACGGCTAGTTAATTATACTTTGTTCAATTTAAACATCTTGTAGACTTTTCTTCCCATGTTGTCTAGTTTGATGCTTCTACTCTAATATGAAATGAGAAATTATGCACTAGGTTTATTGACACCATGTCTAATATATGAGGAAAAGAACACCGAGTAAGAATTTTGAAAATTTTCCTAAACACTATATGTATTAGTTTAAGGCATGTATTACAGCATGGAGGTATTATTTTTCTTCCAATTTTTATTTCTCAACAATGTTGCTGATAGTTGAGGTTTTTCTGTGGGGGGGGCAGTCAGTGTTTCTGTAATCATATGCAACAAAATATGGCAAAGTTTACGGAAAATGTGAAACTGAAGAAATGTAAATTGATTGCTCAGCACATAATCCATTGCTCTTGGGAAAATCTCAACTCCGGCTATAAGAAAAATATGGAGGTGTGACCTTCAAAAGAAACCAACGAAATACTCATGGTGACGGATGCCTGGCAGAAACACCTCCTGAAGTGAATTACAGATTGATGATGGAACTGGGAAAAGGAAGTTAATGCTGAAAAAATCCTTCAACTGTTCTTTAAGGGATCAGGAGAATGAAATACACCTGCCTGCTAGTAAACATGCATAGCAAGACTTTTCCATCGATCATCTCGTGTTCTGAAAGGCAGCAACACTATTCTGATTTCTGAATCTTGAATTTTCTTAATGAGTTCTCTGCTGGAATATCACAAGATGTGCCATTAAGTCCTTTTCAGAGACTTAAGCAGGATTTGTATTAAGATGATTATGTGTATGTGTGTATATATATATATAATTTTGGTCGAGGAAAAAAAATGAGACTGGCTAAAGGCGAATGCAATGTGGTTTCCATAAACCTGAATTTATTCTATTTTTCAACCTTCTCCTCACACAAGTGCTTCCTAATGTAGGCTGAAGCCATCCATTTAAGCATGACTTATTCATGCTCAAAAAATGATTGATTTAGACAGCCAATGAAATGCTGAACTCCCTATTCCTATTGCTTGACATATGCACTGCAGATACTGATGGTTTAAAGCAGCAAGATTGACTATATGGAGAATCAGCCAGAATGCCAAGATGGATCAGTGACAGCCACGTTGACTTTTAAACGCAGCTATGACCATAAAAGTGAGTGGGTAAAAATGGCATTATGAGTGTCCATTTATCCCTCTCAGTGACTTCTGTGGGGGATTTGTTAAGTTTCAAGCACAAGAAGATATGCTTTTCTTCATACCAAGTTGGCAAAAGTTATGCTGATGCTAGTAAACTGAAATCTACCTTAAATATTATTATATAAGAAACTAGTAAACAATCAAGCACAAATTAGGGTGTAAAGAGGCTGACATTGATTTTGTCAAACCTGCACTCACAAGACCTTATTTCTAAGGATAAAAAGGGTTTTTGAATTTTCAAAGTGGCACAACCTATCTAAACACCAAATTATAAGGTGTGAATGAAAGGGTGTTATCTATATAAGAAAAGTTAACCTTTTTTTGACAAGAATTTTAAAAATGACAGTTGATCTGTATGTAGATAGCACCTGTAGTTTACTCTTGACAAGTAAACTTTAAAAAGTTATTTGCTTTGTTTCTTGTGGGACTTCCAAAATAAAATTTATATATTAGCCAAACATCTTTTAGAATCGTGGAACGAGTCTTAGTGAGTCTGCCCTTTAATCTTGCCACTTGCTCTCCCTTTCTTCTTCCCCTCTTTCTTTCCTCTTTCTCTTTCCTTATTTTTTCCCACATTTATTCCAATATTTATTGGATACCATATATATGGAAAATATACACTAGTCCCTGAAAGCACTACACATGTGCAGTCATTGTGCAAACATATATATATATATAAATATTTATATATATATGAAAATTAAGTTCACAAATTCATCCTAGAAAAATGCGACATCATTGCTGAATATCACTATGGTCACCTTTGAAGTACTCTCCTTGGGAAGCTGTGCACGGACGCCAGCGCCTAGTAAACTCATCAAAGCAATTTTGGAACTCCTTTTCTGGAATAACCACCAGAGCTGTGATCATATTATTCTTGATATCCTGAATGTCATCAAAATGTTTTCTTTTCAATATTTCCTTTGTCTTTGAGTAAAGAAAGAGTCATTCTGGGTCAAATCAGGTGAGGAGTGAGGGTGTTCCAATACAGTTATTTGTTGACTGGCTAAAAACTCCCTCACAGCCAGTGCTGTGTGAGCTGGTGCATTGCTGATGCAAGAACTCCTTTGGGACCATTTTTTGCACATACCTTTCTCATGCCAAGATTTTCAGTTAAAATTTTGCTAACTGTTTTTCTATCTATGTTTATTTGAGCTGCCATGCTTCTCACAGTCAGCTGATGATTTTGTCACACAATTTGACAAATTTTTACAATGTTTTCATCAGTTCTGCTTGTTACTGGTCATCCTAACCTCTCTTCATCTGTGACACTGTCTCTCCCCTCAGAAAAAAAAAAAACATTTAACAATTTGTACACTTCCGTTTTTTTCATGGCACTATCCCCATAAACTTGGACTAATGTATCGCTGATTTCACTTCTACTCTTGCCAAGTATAACAAGAAATTTAATGTTTGTTTGCTGTTCTAATTCACACTGACATTCTTGCGAAGGCACACAAAAATATGCCACAACAATGAACGTTACTCAGCAAGACTCCCCACATGTTAACATGAACACAGCTGTGAGACACTGAACCCAAGGTTATGACATCTTACTGAGTTGTTTGTACAGTGCTATCAACATAAGCACACCATGGCAAGTTCATGAACTTAATTGTCAGATCTTATATATATATATATATATATATATATATATATATATATATATATGTCAAGTTTTTACATGTATGGAGAGACAGGGAGGAGAGACAGGGAGGAGAGACAGGGAGGAGATTCAGGGAGGAGAGAGAGAGAGAGAGAGAGAGATTTACATACGTGTGGTATGCAGCATCTGTTCTAACTGGCTTATTCATTCTTGTATTTTATCAGTGGCCAAATATTCTATCACAACTAATACTGGATATATTTATCAATTATTTACTCACCAGGTATGTATAATTTCTGCCTTCACAGAGTTTGTGCCTTCTGATTTTCTCAGCAATTTTCTATTTAAATGAGTAGTCCAGGGGACTACTTTAGGGACAGCAAACCATTCCTAAACAATAATTAATAAAACCATTGAGAAGCTAAGCAACATATGCCGCTCATCTTGCTTGTCTTGAATCTTTAAGATACATTTAGTGCCATCAAAGTGTACTGAATTGCTCTCCTCAGCATCACAAATTCTGCTAGACAGATACCAAGAAATGCTAGATGTGGTTTCTCTTCTAAAAAACTATAGAAATATTTGGTAAGAGAGAACATTGAAAAGTGAATTAAGGGCAACCCGCTTGGGTCACCTCCCACTGTGGGAACTTTTCCGTCCACTTAATAAATCCGGCTTTCTAAAACAAAAAAGTAAATTAAAATGTTGTATTTTCAACAATAATTTTCTAAGCCAAAATGATATACAAATTTTTTATATCTTTTTGCCCAAGAGGAGACATTTAAAAAGTAACTAATCAATGATGGTGAATGCCACGTGGGGGTTTTAAACTGAGAAAAATATCATCGAATTTGGTGCTTAGATAGTTGATCTTTGGTGAGATAATTTCATTATAAGCCTGGAGGCTAAAAAGATATCAGATTGTGATATTTCTTGATACGAGGAGGAACCAACTCTGTGGGTGCAATTAATGATCCAGAGTTTTGCCATGGGATCAGACTTCAGTTAGCCTGCAGGTGAAAACACAGTCTTGTTAGATTTTTTCCCTCTTCCTCATTCTGTTCCTCACTTCTTTCTCCCGAGGGCATTAAATTTAATAAATCACTGGAACAAGAATCCCCATCTTATGCTCAGCTTTAGAAGAAAGGGAGGTATAAAGAAATCAGGGGACTGCAAAGATAGAATGAAGTTAACTAGGGCTAATTTGTGGTAGAGATTGTCAGAGCATTGTGATGTTTGGTGGATATTTGTTTGTTTGGTCTAACTTTTCTAGCCATCCACAGCAGTCAGAAGTGGGAGCGGTGAAAAAAGCTCATAGGTTGACAGAATAAAATGCAACAGAATTGATTGCTCTAGTGAGGATAAAATTGAAATAACAGACCATGCAATCCAGGCTGGGAAGGAATATGTAAAATCTGAGAGTGAAGCTGCTGAGTAAGAGGGCTAACCTGAGAAGGCAGAAGTGCTTTCTCTTACATCAGTTATATTTGCTCTTTGCCTTTTTCTATCGATTACCCACAGTTCTTCAAAATTCTTTGACTCTGAACCTTCAACAGTTCTATATATTCCAGAAGATCAAGAGCATGCCTTTAGAATATGAAAATGTCAGTAGTTTCCAGTTAATTCATAGACCATTCATAGACTACAGGAAAACAATAATGCCATATGAGTTCTGACAATTAAGTTCATGAATTCATCCTAGAAAAAATGTTACATACTTCACTGCTGAATATCACTATGGTCACCTTCAAAGTACTCCTCTTGGGAAACTATACACTGATGCCAGTGCCTAGTTCAAAACAATGTTGGAACTCTTTTTCTGGAATGGCCATCAGAATTATGGTCATATTATTTATCCTTGGTGTCCTGAATGTCATCAAAATGTCTTCCTTTCAATAGTTCCCTTATCTTCAGGTAAAGAAAAAATCACTGGGAGGCACATCAGGTAAGTAGGGAGGGTGTTCCAATACAGTTATTTGTCGGCTGGCTAAAAACTCCCTCACAGATAGTGCTGTGTAAGCTGGTACATTGTCATGATGCAAGAGTTCCTTTGGGACCATTTTTGCACACCTTTCTCATGCTAAGATTTTCAATTAAGATTTTCTTAGCTGTTTATCTATTGAGGTTTATTTGGTCTGCTATGCTTCTCACAGTCAGCCAATGATTTTGACACACAATATAACAAATTTTTACAATATTTTCATCAGTTATGCTTATTACTGGTTGTTCTGACTTCTCTTTATCAGTGAGGCTTTCTGTCCCTTCAGAAAACCATTTAATCCATTTGTACAATGCCATTTTATTCATGATGTTATCTCCATAATCTTGGACTAACATGCCCCTGAATTCACTTCCATTCTTGCCAAATTTAACAAGAAATTTAAGTTTGTTCATTGCTCTAATTCAAATTCCAACATCCTTGTGACAGCACACAGAAGCATGCAACAATAATGAATGCCACTCTGCAAGACATCACTGCAGGTCGACACGAATACAGGTGTGAGACACTGATATATCAAGTTCACAAAATCTTATCGAGTTGTTTGTATAGTGCTGTAAGTTTGCAAACTGAATTGTCAGACCTTGTATATTTATAGCTTCATGTTGTAAATATATAAACATCTTACAGTTACTAGAGCACAGAAAAAATT
The DNA here is from genome assembly GCA_963574415.1 of Tarsius wallacei. Taxonomy (NCBI): domain Eukaryota; kingdom Metazoa; phylum Chordata; class Mammalia; order Primates; family Tarsiidae; genus Tarsius; species Tarsius wallacei. The sequence continues at coordinate 10,495 of CAUYQG010009700.1, forward strand.
GACATCAATACTTATTATTTTTTTATCTATTAATTTTAATGCTTGATGATTGAACTAATAGATCTTAGTCATTCTGATGGATTTCATCCAAAGCAAATATAAGGGAGGACCCCCCAAAACATAGAATTTATTTACAAAAAATTGTGTATTTACTCTTGCATGCTTAAACTTTAGTCATCTTCAAAGTATTCTCTGTCTGATGCAATTCAGCTATCAAGTTGCTTTTTCACTGCTCACAACAGTTTCTGAACTCAAAAATTTTGATGCCTTTTAGTGCTTCTATCATTTTTTTTTAAACCTCTTCCACAATGGCAGGATGTTTCTTCCCTTTAAGGACTTTTTTCATCCAGGGAAACAAAAGAGATTGTTTGGAGCAAGATCAGGCAAATAAGAAGGGTGGGGTATGGGGGTTAAGTTGTTTCTGATCACAAATGACTGAAAACTCAGTGTGGTGTAGGCAGGAGTGCTTGTAAATCATCCATCATGAAATGGACAAACATGCTGAAAGATTTCCAAAAAAAAAAAAAATTACTGAAGTAGTATGCAGCTTCTCACAATGCTAGTTAGTACAGTAATGCTACTGGATTCCTAGAATATTTGCCTGGGGGGGGGCTCTACTACAAGGGTCCACCCTCCAAAAGATAATTCTGCTTTTTGGGGGGTGTCCCCTTTCATGTAACCCCTTTAAAAATGATTCCTGGCTGGGCGCGGTGACTCAAGCCTATAATCCCAGCACTTAGGGAGGCTGAGGTGAGGGGATTGCCTGAGCCTGGGCAACTTGGCAAGACCTCATCTCTACAATAAATCAAAAAATTAGCCGGGCATGGCAGCATGCACCTGTAGTTCCTGCTACTTGGAAGGCTGAGGCAGAAGGATCACCTGAGTTCAGCAGGTCGACACTGGGGTGGCAGTGAGCATGCCATGCACTCCAGCCTGGGTGACAGAGTGAGATTTCAACAACAACAAAACGTTTCCGCTTCCTCTTCCCTCAAGCCAGGGCTGCTTTGGTAGGAAAAATAAAAACAAAAACAAAACAAAATGAAAAACTGGATTTGACTTGACTGGGGATTAATGATACCTCCAATTTGTTTTTTTGTCCAAATGGGGTCAATATCTTCATATCAAAGATGATTTCCCTGTGATTGTTAGTACACTTATGCATAAAATCATTCACTGAAGGATGGAATTTTTGAGAGGATATTAGAACAGAAATCTGAATAACAGATTTTTAGCTCCGATTTTGTCATCAACTTGCTGTGAGCTTGAGCAATTCCTTTATTGTTCAATGTTCTAAGTTTCTTCATTTGATCAATAAAGATGTGTTGATTCCTTCTAAAGTTGCTAATTGATTTACTGAATATTTATTAAATACTTATTCTGTTTGAGCATTTGTGAAGTAGTAAAATGTCCTTAGTCTCAAGAAGCTCATTGTCCAGAAAATGCTCTCTGTGAATCAAATCAAGGACTTACATTTGCAAAAAAGATTAAAGTACTTTTAAGGAAGTAAAAATACAAGGATATTTTAAACATGTGAGGCTTTTAAGGAAGTAAAAATACACGACTATTTTAAACATGTGAGGTCACAAAGTAATGAGCACAGAGATAATAGCAGCAGGAAAACTACAAACTACTCTTCAACTGAAGTCCTGAAACATATTTCTGAAAAAACTGCAAATACATTTTAAAATGTAACGCAAACTGGACTCATTAATAGTCGAGAGATGTCATTGAAAGATTAAGTAAGATTGTATAATCTGATGACGTTACCACCAGGTTTTATTTATTACTATCAAGTGTTAGTAGCTTTGACTACAAGAACATCATCATAACTGTTGAGTATTGCCTGTCAGTCTGCTCTGTCCATCTGTAAATGAAATATAGAGAAGGTGTTTACTTTTTATTGAGTTATATATGTCATTTTGATTCTTTGATGATTTATATAAAACCAACAAGTGTTATCAAAAAACACAATTGCAGTTTTTTTCTTTAGTATTTCTGAGTGAGCATGTTCTATTTAGTGCATTCAGGAACACTCCTCATTTTTATTCAAGGGCTAGATCATATTGTTTTGGTAGAACTTTATATTAACGGGGATTCTTTTGCTAGCATGGTATTTTAATATAAATGCAATAAAAATTAAACATTTGGAAGCCAAAAATGAAGCCATGCAGAAAGTTTTCTTTGACATACACTCATACCACCTGGGGGAAAAGAATGCTTGAGAAACAACGAGATACAAATGTGTCCTTATGTGACACAACATATGTTGTCAACACTGTATGATATTTTGAAAAAATTTTAAAATATATAACCCATTTAAAGTATCAAAAAAAGACTTCTACCTTCTCATATCTCGAATATCTGATGCAGCATTTGGTGAAAATAAGGTAAAGTAATTCGAACTATACCGTGTAGAGTAAGGTATTCAAGGAGATAGAAGAGAACATTGTTGTCCTCGAGATTTTTAAATGCTGCATTCTTGGTACACAACATCATATGCTACAGAAACACAAGAAGAAAACATTACAGGACTGGAAGAGTCAGGAAAGTTCAGAAAAGTTCAATATTTTATGGTTATTAGGGAATATGACTTGATTGGATTAAATGTAAAATAATAGCAGAATAAATATGTTATCAGGATTATAACACGGTGGTGAGAGAAACAAGGTCTCTAAATTCTTAAGGTTAGAATTTTATAGAGTTGACAATAGCTGTCACCACTTATTTATTTCTCAATGTGTGGTATAATAGTGATATTTTAGTACCTATTTTAATCCTCATAATAGGCTACTATTTCCACTTTTTCATACGGAAAACCGAAAAAGTGTTTACATTAAGTTTTTCTGATTTTACTGGCCAAGAAGTGATGAACCTGGCATTTGATTCTAAATCTGTCTGGCTTCAGTCCTCTTCATTTTTCTTTATATAGCCTACCTCCTTTGAAGATTATTAAGCAGAATAGAGCTATCTATGGTGTATTGATAATAAAGAAATATTTCTTTTTCAGTGGTGTAGATAGTGAATTACAGGGAAAAAGACAAAAGACAAGGTTATCAAGTAGAGTACATTGGCTGTACTTCTATTCCATTTAATTCTTTTTACAATTTCCATCTCTGCTGAAATTACCTATCTAATCTTGTATCTAGTCTATCTTTTGTATCAAAACCTTTAGTATATTAATCATAGTTAGTTCCTTGTCTATGTAATATCTGAGTCTTGTTCTGATAAGTGCTTGGTCTCTTTAGATTGTATTTTCTTGCCTTTCTGCATACCTTGCAATTTTTGCTTGTACATATATAGAGAAATATATAATAAGGTAAATATACCTTTAGTGTGGAGATTTTTGTTAATATATTCAGGAGTTGTGCTATGTTTTAAGTGTTATTGCTATAGGCACCAGAGGGTGCAAATTCCTCTAGTGACCTTTCCTTTGTGTAATTCTCCCAGTAGTACTAGAGGCTTGTTAGAAAGATGACTGGATCTTGTGATGAAATCTTCATCTTCAGAGTGCACGTTCGACCTGTGTCTTAGGAGTTTGGCCTTCATGAGCATCCTTCTTTTGGTGAAATGGGTATCCTTTGGTATTCTCAGTCTTCATTTAGATTAAGAAGGCTTTTTTGTTTCCATAGATGATTACAGGAATATTGTAATCATCTGGTTGGGGTTCCCTTCTGTTAGTTGAGATGTAATTTCACCTATGCTTTAAGTGATACCCTTTACCTTTCAGATTGAGACTTTTACTTCATAAGGGAGAAAGGTATGAATGAATTTTACAATGATTACCCTTTACATCTCCCAGCTAGCAATACAGGAGACATTTCTCCAGTTTCTCCCCTAGTCTTCCCATGAAAGAATGGAGAAAAATTCTGCAAAATGGTGGAAACCTTCCAAGATGTTAACCCCCCGGTTGTTTTATATTTTTACTCTAGTTTAGCAATTCCTTGGAAATTTTTGTTTAGCAAGTGTCTACTAACTTACATGGCATCCAGTAATAACTTTGCCAAATAAGCCAATGCTTTGCTCTTATGTTACCCTGGAGGAATCTGTCTCTCTTTAGGATGGTCGTTTGTCCTATGACATCAGCTCTCTAATGGATTCATGAAAGGTTGTTAATTTGCTGAATGTCCATCTTGATTTTCTTGTTTGTTTGCTTAAGGATAGGAACTTTTCAACTCACTACATGCCTAAGCTGAAATGGAAGTCCTCTGTCCATTTACTTTAAGTCTATTTGTGCCTCATATTTAAAGTGGGTTTATTTGGGGCAATATATAGTTGAATGTTGCTTTTAAAACCAACCTCATAGTATCTGTCTTTTAATTGGGATGTTTAGATATTAATATTTATTAAGATTATTGATTAGGGTTAAATCTACCATCTTGTTTCCTTGTCAGATCTGTTCTTTGTTTTCTTTTCTTTGTTCTCCTCCTCTGCCTTCTTGTGGATTAATTCTTTTGGATTAAATTTGTATTGATAATGATTCTACTTTATCCTCTTATTTAATATGTCTTTCTTTCTTTCTTTTTATTACCATTTTAATGGTTACTTTGGGGGTCCATATTCTACAGCTTTAATTTATCATTGTCTAGTCTCAAATAATATCACAGCAGCTATAGCACTTTGCATATAAAAGCCCTACAGTTGTCTACTTCCATTTCTTCCCTCCTACACTTTGGGTTACGCTGCCATACATTTTACTCCTACATAGGCTATACATGAAGTAATTAATTGTTATTATTTTGCTTTAGACCATTGATTATCTTTAAGAGAGATTTGAATAAGAAAAAAAGATGTATGCTCCTCATTCCTTCAAAAAGAAATATATATATATGTAACTATTTAGTATCATTTTCTTTTTGCCAAATAAACTTTTTTAAACAATTTTTTCCTGTGGGTCTGCTGTTGGTGAATTCTTTCATTCCTTGATACTCTGAAAACGTCATGGTTTCACCTCATCTTTGAAAGCTAATTTTTCCTAGGCATAAGATTCTAAGCTGACAGGTTTTGTTTTTTTTTTTTTGGCTCCTTTTAGAGCATTAAATATGTTGTTTGTTAGAACATTAAATATGTTGTTTGCTGTCTTTTCTCTTGCATTTTTCAAAAATGGCAATCTACTATTATCCTTATTTTGTTGCTCTATACATAGCTTGTTTTTTCCTATGGCTGCTTTTAAGTTTTTCTCTTTATCAAGATTTTTAACAATTTGATTATAAAGTGTTTGGTGGGTTTTTTTAAGTTGCTTGTTCTTGAGCTTCATTGAGTTTCTTGAATCTGTGGATTTAAAATAGTCATCAAACTTGGGAAAATTTTGAGCATTATTTATTTATATTTTTGTGCCTCCTCTTCAAACCTCTTTTAATATTCAAATATATATATATATATATACACACACACACACACACACACACACACACATACACACATGTACACAGTCATTTGAAGTTGCCCCAGAGCTCACTGACACTGTTTATTGCTTGGGCTTCATCCTTTGTTTTATCTTGGATTGTGTCTGTTTCCATGTCTTCAAGTTTATTTAATATTTAATATTTTTCTATCCTATCTAGTATTTTTGTTGTTGTTTCCATCTCACATGTTGTGATTTTCATCTCTAGAAGAAGTTCAATTTGGGTCATTTTTATATCTCTGCTTAACTTCTTGAACACATGAAGTACATTGAAATAACTTTTCATATCCTTCTTTGTTAAGTCTAACATCTGTGTCAATTCTGAACTGCTTTTAATAGATTGATGACTCTCCTCATTAATTGTTACATTTTCATGCTTTTTAAATGTTAGTGGATATTTGACTACTGAATGCCATTGTTGGCTTTTATGTTGTTAGATGTATATTATGTTTGCATACCTATACATAGTCTTGTCCTTTATTGTGGTAGTTTACTTGGAAACTATTTGATATTTCTAGTAAAGATAATTTGATACTTCCAGTAAAGCTTTCTTCTGATCAGCAGCTGAGTTACATTATGGTTCAGTTTGCTCCTTTCTGGGCTTGTTTTTAAGCTTAAGTAAGGCAAACCTGGAGTAGTTTTGGTGTTTTTTTTTGTTTGTTTTTGTTTTTCCTGTGAGGATGTGGCTTAATTGGTGAATGTGATCAGTAAAAAGAAAACTCTTACTGTGATTAGCTGGAACTTAATCAATACACACCCTCAGTTCTGAAAACCATTTATCTTTCAGCCCTACAAGCATTTTTTACCTGATCTTATGGAGTCTCACTCTTCATAAACATATGATATTAGTCAGCAAAGACTTAGGGGACATTTAGAAGATTTTTTAGAGACTGTTGCTTGTATGACTCCTGTTTCTCTTGAAGTCTGCTTTACAATTTCTAGTCATTTTGGCTATGTGAATAGTGCTGTTATGAACACGAGTGTGCAAATATCTCTATGAAAGACTGTTTTCAGTTATTTTTAGTATACACCCAGAAGTGAGATTTCTGGATCATATGTGTTATGGTTTGAATGTGTTCCTTTCAAAATTCAGGTATTACCAATGTAATAGTATTAAAAGGTGAATCCTTTAAGAAGTAATCAAGTCATGAGGGCTCCTCCCTTGTGAATAGTCGGGGCCTTTGTAAATGAGGCTTCATACATAATTTGGCTATATTGTTCTTCTGATTTTTGCCATGTGAAGACACACTGTTTCTCCCTTCTGGAAAATGTATCTCTCGCTGGACAACTAAACCTGATGGTAGTTTGATCTTGGACTAGCCTTCACAACTGTGATAAAATACATTTTTGTTCTTTGCACTTTACTCAGTCTCAGGTATTTTTGTTGTAGCAGCACAAAATGGACTAAGAGAAATTGGGACCAAGAGCTGAGTGTTACTATAACAAACACCTCAAAATGTGGAAGTGGCTTTGAAACAGTAATGGATAGAGGCTGGAGTATTTTTGAAGTGAGTATTGGAAAAAGTCTGTGTTGCCATGAATGGAGCATTAAGGGTAGTTCTGGTGCAGGTTCAAAAGAAGAGGGGAGCTGCGGGAAAAGCCTCAGTTGAACTTAGAGATTACTTAAGTGGTCGTGACTATAAAGACCCTTTTAATGAGATCTCAGATGAATATAAGGAAAAAGGTATTGGAAACTAGAGGAAAGGCTATCCTTGTTATAAAGTGCCAAAGAACTTCACTAAATTATGATTGCATTATGTCCACATTCTTAATTTTCTCTCCTAAATATGCTTTTAAAAATTCTTTATAGGCTCAAGCGTGTAATGCCAGCACTTTGAGAGGCTGGGGTGAGAGGATTACTGTGAGACCCCCATCTCTATAGTAAATAAATAAATCTAAACATTGACTGGGCATGGTGGCATGTGTCTGTAGTTCCAGTTACTTGGAAGACTGAGGTGGAAGGATTGCCTGAGCATGCCACTGTACTCCAGACTGGGTGACAGAGTGAGATTCCAACTCAAAAAAAAAATTCTTTATTAAACCAGGCTGATAATTTTAAAAATCTTTGCACTTGACTTCCATATTCATTATAAATTCCATCTTTAAATAATTTTTCTCTTCTCACATTTTACTATAAGCAGTTAAGAGAAGTCATTTAGCATTCTGAACACTTTGCTTCTTATGGATTCTTCCGTTAAACATCCTAGCTCATCACTCTTAAGCTGTGCCTTCCACAAAGTCCCTCTGGATGATGAGGACTCACCAGACAACCAAATCCACTGGCAGTCAGTTTCATCTTACACTTGCCAACCACCAGAACTGTGAGAAAACACATTTCTGTTCTTCCCAAATTACCTAGCCTCAAGTATTTTGTTGCGGCAGCACAGAACAGACTAAGACACTATGGCAGTCCTATTTTTAAATTTTTGAGAAAGCTCCATAATGTTTTCTATAGTGGTTGTACCATTTTACAGTCTCACCAACAGTGTACAAGGGTCCCAACTTCTCCACATCATCATCAACACTGGTTTTGCTTTATTTTGTCGATGGTTGACAACCTAATGAGTGTTAGGTGACATATCATTGAGATTTAATTTAGCATCTTTCTAATAACTAGTGGTGTTAAACATATTGTTATATGCTTGTTGGCCATCTGTATATTATTTTTAGAGAAGAGACTTTTCAAGTCCTTTGTCTACTTTTTATTTGGGTTAGTTGACTTTTCTTGTTGAGTGTAGAAGTTTATTGTATATTCTTGATATTAAACTCTTATTAGATATATGACTTGCAAATATTTTCTCACATTCCATATGTTGCCTTTTCATTCTGTGGATTCTGTCCTTTGATGCACAAAAGTTTTAAAGTTTGATACAATTCCATTTATCTGCATTTCTTGTCCGTGCTTTTGCTATCATTTCCCAAAAATCATTGCCAAGTCCTATGTTATATATCCTGCTAGAAATTTCATAGTTTTAAGGTCTTATGTTTAAGTCTTTAATCCATTTTTGGGTTAATTTTTGTATGTGGTATAAGTTAAGGGTCCAACTTTATTCTTTTGTATGTGGATATTCAGTCTCTCCAGAATCATTTGTTAGACAGACTGTCCTTTTTATAGTAGTGGATTTAGCACAATTGTCAAAGATTATTTAGCTACAAATGTGAGTGTTATTTCCAGGCTCTATTCTATTCCATTGGTGTCACTGACTGTGTTTATGATAGTACTGAACTCTTGCTTACTATGAATTTTTGATATGTTTGAAATGGGGAATGTGAGCCCTCCAACTTTTTACATCAAGTTAGTTTAGCTATTCAGGGTTCCTTGAGATTCCATATACATTTTCAATTTTTTTTCAGTTTGTACAAAAATGCCATTGGAATTATCATAGGGAGTGGACTGAATCTGTTTAGATTGCTTTGGGTAGTATGGACATCTTAGTAATAATGTTTTCAATTCAATAGCATAGAATACCTTTCCATTTATTTCTTCTTTAATTTTCTTCAGCAAATGTCTTTCGTAGATTTTAGTATACAAATCTTTCACCTCCTTTGTTAGGTTTATTGATTTTTCTTCTTTTTGATACTATTGTAATTGAAATTTTTGTCTTTTTTTAAAAAAAATAGTTTATTCTTCGGGTATAGAAATGCAGCTGATGTCTGCATATCCATTTTACAATTTTAATGTTACTAAATTGATTTAGGACTTCTGAGAGTTATTTTAGAACATGTTTAGTTTTTTTGGTAACATGTAAGATCGTATATTCCAGACACAGAGATAATTTTACTTTCTTCTTTCATATTTATTTATTTATTTATTTATTTATTTTTTATTATGGTATTGTGGGGTACAGTTAGGGGTTAGGCACACCAAAATGCTTCGTTCAGGCACCCTTGATGATAAGAGGTGTCTCCCCATCCCCAGACAGATATTTACCACCATTAATCCCATCGCCCTCACCCCCCGCCCCCCCCCATGGTTTCCCACCCCTGTCAGTCATTTTCTTATGGTAATACGTTGGATGATCAAGGTCTACTGTATGAGTGAGAACATGTGATACTTAGTTTTTTGTTTCTGTGAGAGGTCACTCAGTATTATGGACTCTAGTTCCATCCAGGTTGCCGCGAAATTCGTGATTTCGTTCTTTTTTATGGCTGCGTAGTATTCCATTTTGTATA
>CAUYQG010009706.1:0-15651 GCA_963574415.1 Tarsius wallacei
CCCTCTTAGTATTGCTTTCATAGCATCTCTGCAGTTTTGGTAAGATGTTTCTTCCTCTTCATTTGTTTCTAGGTATCTTTTAATCTCTGTTCTGATTTCCATGTTGACCCAGGAGTTGCTTAGCATCATGCTGTTTAGTATCCATGTCTTTTGTGGATTTGGGGGGAGTTTTGTTGGTGTTGACATTTATTTTTATTCCATTGTGGTCTGAGAAGGTGCATGGCAGGATTTCACCCTTGTGAAATTTGTTTATGCTTGACTTATGGCTGAGGATGTGGTCGATCTTAGAATATGTTCCATGCGGTGATGAGTAGAATGTATATTCTGTGGTCATTGGGTGGAGTGTTCTGTTGATATAAATTAAGTCCATTAGGTCAAATGTTAGTGAAGTTCTGGATCTCCTTGTTGATTTTTTGTCTTAATGACCTATCTAAGGTTGTGAGTGGGGTATTTAAGTTCCCAGTTATGATAGTGTTAGAGTCAATATCTTCTTAAATTTTGCCTCGAAGTTGCTTTATGAAAGTTGGTGCCCCTATGTTGGTTGCATATATGTTTAGGATGAATACTTCTTGATGGATTGGGCCTTTTATCATTATGTAGTGACCTTCCATATCTTTTTAAATTTTTGACAGCTTAAAGGGTATTTCATCTGATATTAAGATTGCAATTCCTGTTTTCTTTTGTGCTCCATTCACCTGAAATTTTGTTTCCCATTCTCTTACTTTGAGTCTGTGAGTTTCCTTTCTGATGAGATGAGTTTCTTGGAGACAATATATTGCTGCCTTATGATATTTTAGCCATTTTGCCATTCTATGTCTTTTCAGTGGTGCATTTAGTCCATTCACGGTTCAGACTAATTGTTGAAATGTGAGAGTTTATCCCTATCATGAGGCTCTTATAGAGTTTGTTGTTGTTACTGTTTGTTTTCTTTCTTTTGATTTTTGGATTGATTCATGTGTTTTCAATCTTTTTTCTGCATTCTTGTGAAGGGTATTGTCATTTTTTTTTCTTTCTTCTGTGTTTAATACTTTCTTATGTGTTTCTTGTGAGCTGGTCTGGAGGTAGCATAAGCTCTTAGGGAGTGGATGTCTGTGAAAGATTTTTAATTCTCCAACACTGATGAAGCTTAGTTTAGCTGGGTAGGTTATTCTTGGTTTACCTTTGAGAACTTTGAAGATTGGGCTCCAAGTTCTCTTAACCTGAAGTGTTTCTGTAGATAAATCTGCTGCTATTCTAACTGGTCTTCCCCTGTAGGTAGTCTGACCTTTTTCTCTCGTTGCCTTTAGAATTTTTTATTTTATTTTATACCTTCTTTGTGTAGGTGAATTACTATTTGTCTAGGAGTTGGTCTACTCATTTGTCATCTTGCAGGGGTTCTCTGAATCTCTTGTGTTTGAATGGTCATGTCACTGATCAGATGAGGGAAGTTTCTTGGATAATTTCATGGAATGTTTGTTCCAGGGTGGTCTCTGTCTTTCTCTGCCTCAGGAAGTCCAATTAATCTTAACTTCAGCCTCTTGAAGTAATCGCTCATCTCTTGAAGTTTTTCTCTGTCTTTTTAAGCTTCTTTTCTATGTTTTTGACTGTGTTAGTTCCATGTTTTGATCCTCAATCTCTGAGATTCTTTCTTCTGCTTGGTTAATTCTGCTTTTCATGCTTATCAGTTTGCTGTTTATTTTATTCACTGTATTCTTTATTGCTGCTATCTCAGTTATCAACTCCTTCATTCTTTCCTCTTGCCTCTCCTAGATGCTATTTCTTCTGTCTATTAATGTCTTGCTATCTGGGTTTTGGTTTGAGACCAGTCATCCTGAGTGCTCTTCATTGTTTGCATTCTGAAGTCTGTATTCTCAGTGTCTGACCTTCTGGGTGTCTGTGTGAGACCCATATTCTTCTTTTGGTTTTTCCTGATTTGTGCAGATTTTCCTCCTCCCCTCTTTTCCCCCCTCTTCTTTAATTCTGTTGTTCAGGGATGGGGGAGGTAGCTTTTAATTCTGTTTGCTCAATCTCCTATTCTTCTGTATGTGGATCCTCTGGCTTTGGTCAATTCTAAAGCTGTGGTGGGAGGCTGTACTTTTTGCAAATTTGAGATTTAATTGAGGGGTGAGCTGTGATTCACAATCTATCTGCAGATTCCAGTATCCACTGACAGGTGTGTGGACCCCTTGGATCCTACTACCCACTGCCTTACAATCTGTCCATGCTGTGGGGGTATAAGTTTGCTCCCTGAAAGCAAAATGAGGTATGAAGAAGGAAAATAATGGAAAAAGGGAGGGGGGGGTGAGAAGAAGATAGAGAGAGAGGAATAAGAGGGAAAACAGGCAGATGAACCTTCTAACAAATGAAGAGAGACACAAAGACAGAAAAGAGAAAAAAAAAACCACACAACTAAAACATATAGACAATCATACAAACACACAAACCAACAAAAACCCCCCTATTGATGTACTTGCCCTTAAAAATGTCCATACACAGATGGGAAGTCTAAAAAAACCCAATAATTAAATAATAGGAAAAAAAGTATGAAAACATTATTGAAAACTGAAAGAGATTAAAAAATACTAAAACTATAACAAACAAACAAAAATGAGCAAAACAGAAAAAAAAACTCTGTTCTCAGGGTAGGCTGATATAGTTGCTCTCAGCGTGGATTAGATTCCCCAGGCCTACTGCAGGAGGAGGGTGGATCAGATCTGGACTTACCTGGCTTGCTGCCTGTCAAGTCTGCCACTCAGATCTGACCCTGTGTTCCATCCAGCGTGGGGGAGTACCTTCTGTCTCTTCAAGTTTGATGAGATTACTTTGTGTCCCAAGTTGGAGGGTGGATGGAACTGGGTGGTGCAATGCAGGTCTCTGCCTGATCCTGGGACAGAGAAAATGGCTGCTGTTGGCATTTCCTCACCAAGAGGTGGGGCTTCTCTCCAGCTCTCCCAATCTTCTCTCTCCACCATCAGATCAGGGCTCCAGCCACTTTGTTGTCACAGGTGATGGTGTGGGCCAGGCGCCAGGTGATGAGAATCAGCTGAATTTGGCAAGCTCTTCTCAGGAGAGTCCCAAGAATGGCAAACGATCCTGCATGCCAATCTCAGGGCAGTGGGGGATTGCACCCAGCTCCAGAGGAGAGCACCGGGAGCATAAACCCAAGTCTCCCTCAGATGGACTTTCACTCACCCACTGGCACACACCTTCTCATGCAGAGAGTCTTTATGGATGCTGGCTTTTGCAGAGACTCTCACAGTCTGACCTGTCCCATCACCATCTTGCTGGAAGTCCCATTGTTTTCTTATGAAGTCCCATGTGAGCTGTCAACCTTACAATGTAGATTATGATTGTTTTGGCTATTCACTTTTTATTTGTATTTATTTTCTTTTACTTTTTTTCTTTTTTCTTTTTTTTAGTCAGGATCTCACTCTGTCACTCAGGGTGGAGTGCAGTGGCACAATCATAGCTCACTGCAGCCTCAACCTCCTGGGCTTTGACAATCCTTCTGCCTCAGCCTCCTGAAAAGCTGTAAGTACAGGCTGACAACCCCACCCCGAATAATTCTTTGATTTTTTTGTAGAGACAAGGTCTTGCTATGTTGCCCAAGCTTGTCTCAAACTCCTGGACTGAGGCAATCCTCCTGCCTCAGTGTCCCAAAGTACTGGGATTACAGGCATGAGCCACCACCACACCTGGCCTTATTTCAGTTATTAAACTAAGGATTTATGGTTGGAAAAAAAAAAAAACTGTAGTTCTAAACATAAACATAAGAGTTTATCCCAAATATTTTTTATACAAAAGAAATAGAAGAGTCTCTCAAACGTGGTTTTGGCTCAAGAAACTTTTGTTGTACAAATGGGCGTATTCTGAGTTAATTGTGATATTCCACTTGTTAAATGCTTAAATAAATAAATATTATAATTGTTTATCATGTTCTCAATACAAAGATAGGTGCTATGACACCCCTCCAAATTACCTATCATACCTAAGAACTGCTTAAAACCAACCTTGGAATCAATGCTTAGATGCCTGAAAATACCTGTTTCTGTGTTAAATGAGCCTTTGAAATTGTTTACAATTTCATCTTCAGGTTGTACTCTATATGGCACTGAGAATTTAGCTTCTAGCTTTTTGAAAGAATAAGTTATAAGCCAATCTGGCATTCGAGTAGAGGGCAATATTATGGTTAGGATTTTCAGTAGTTTCCTCAGAAAACAGGATTGATGTTTCCATTATGACACAATGCTATAAATACAGCTATTTACTGCTGCCTGCTATGTTCACTTTCCCTTATTCTTCGTCTATCTCTGCAAATTTTCTAGGGCTAGACATTCAGTGGTGATCTGAGGGCCTGTAATTTTGAGAATGATAGAGGGGCTCCCTCTCAGAGTATAAACATTTCATTCACTTGTGTGTCAATAGGCTAGCCTGGTGTAATTGCAGAGAGAGCAATTCATTCCTTTCCCTTTTCCCATGTGTGAAACAGCCAGTGTGCTGGGAATCTACTTCAGGGAATGTCTTTACTAAGGCAATATCCAAAGGAGGGAACGGCCATACTTCGATTCAGAGAAAAAAAAAAAGAATGGAGAGCAGTAGCCGACACAACCTTCGGTTTCATATTAAAATGTATTCAGGAGTCAAATCTATTGGAAAGACCAATGATCACCATCATATAAACTTGGTGAGTTTTAAATTTTCTTCATGAATGCTATTTAGGTCATCTTATTTATTTTTTTCACAAGGCTCAAACACTTAACAGAAATTGGCTTATGTGTTTACCTTGAGAGAGCAAAACTAAAAAAGTGTCTAGAAAAGGTGAATTCTAAACAGGTTTTGGGGAATGGGGTGGTGAGGGGAAAGCCCCAAGGAATAGACTGCTTATGATGGAACCAATCAAAACCTTTACTAATCTAGACCATAGTCAATATCATGATGTGCACTTCTTTTCATCATCCCAACTTAATTAAAAACAAAAATAATAAACTATAAGGGGTGCTAGGGTTGCAAAATGTAGTGGTCTGGGTTGTCTTCAAATTATTTGCAAATATCTTCATTGATTTTTCTTTCTATAATTAGTGTTTCTGTCAAAGAACCAATATTAAATATATTTTATTTTTGCTCTGATTTTTCCCATTTATTAATTAATGCTTTTAGATGTCAGTCTTTTTATATGTGGACTTCTTAAAGTGAACATGTATGATTTTTAATAACTAGAATAAAGCTTTTAGCTTTTCTTATTATTTTTTCTCTATTTTTCTTGTAAACGTAATGAAATAATGATGGCATTTCTTTTGTTACAGTCAGCAACCTCAACATCAAGAGGGTATAAACAGGGTTGCAGGTCATAAGATGATGGGAATTAAGAATGTAGGAATAGACTGTACTCAAAAAACAGTGAGTTTCTTTTACTGAAATTTTGCCCAATTTTCTCTTTAAAAAAAAATGCTTTGTCTTCTCCTCTCTTTACTCTTTTTCTTTTTTCTTCTTTTGTATAGAATCAGAATGCCTGAAGCGATAGAAACAATGAACTTATTACTCATCATGGGGAACTATAAACAAACATTATTGATTATTTTTTTTCAATAAGATTTATTGAACTTTTATTACATGCCTGGTACAGTACATAAACACACAGTACACTGTGCTACCACACATCTCTGAATCATCTTACTTTAGGTAATCAGCAGGGTATACACTGTCCACAAGGCTAGCATTTAAAATATGGTGATTCTTAAATGGAGGGAAGAATAGCCCAGATAATTAACTACGATTATTTAATCTAAGTTAATAATATTAAAAATATATTTATATTTTTATAAATTTATATTTTTAAAATCAGATTTATATTTTTAAAATCTTTATTTTTAATGTAAATTTTAGATAATTAAACACTGCAGATTTTGTACTGGGGTGCCATGAATATTAAAAACAATTGAGAAACTCTGTGTTAATACATTTTATATCAAACCCTCACCTCTTACAAACTGAATAATTTAAAGATATTAAACCAAAATCAACTTGAAATTCAAATCCCTGAACAGAATCATAAAATCATGGCCATACTCTGAGTTTTGTTTTGCATGCTTAGTCTCACATCCCAACCAAAATGTGCCATACCAAGCTCAGTACCATTTCAGATTTGCCTTCTTCCCTGCCCTGCCTTTCTACCATCATTTATGGCCATTTTATCTTTCCCAAAGTTCCCTACCCGCCAACATCTTCATTACTAGATTCCTCCATACTCATTATCACTAATGCTTTGACTAGGGATTCAAATTCAGAAACCATTTACTGAGGAGATAAATGCCAAGCATTATAGCATTTTCACAGGTATCATCTTTGGCTCTGGAATCAAGAAGCAACATAACTATCCTTAAGCAAGTTATTACTCAGAGAAGAAATAAGATGATCTGTTCTAGGCTATATAACAGTCAACATGTATTGTAATTAATGTTAATTTGGCTTCAAAGGACATAAGTTTGTAAGCTGAGGAAAAAACAAGAGTTACTATAAGAATATGAGAAATGTCATAGAATGCTTTCTAAGAAATTCAAGCTGCCATGCTAATAATGCAATCATTAGTCACTTCTCTCCCCTTCTTTTTCTATCTCTTGTGTTTCTCTTTCTTTTCTTTTATTCTCCCTCAGTAGCTGTCTCATAGTTTTTCCTTTCTCTGAATACATGCTATATTCATTTCTGTGTATGCTGGCTTTCTCTGTAGTAATTTTAGTTCCTATTCCCTCAGCTTTGCTTCAGCATAGCATTGATTCGTGGGCTAAATCTAGTACCCTATTGCCTAACATTCTGAATTTGCAATTTAGAGACAAAATCTGATCACCCCAGCCCTGTTTCCTTGAGCTGAGAGCCTGTGTTCTGGGATGATTGAATGGGATGGTGTCACATAGTAAAGGCCTATTCCCTAGGCCCCTCATTGCACCTTTGATTGCTAGTGAAAAACTATCTTAAAGAAAGGAAAGCAGAGGGAAAACAGTCATAATTATAGCAGCAGTGTTAAGGCAGCTCTCTTTTGATTTCCGTCTGTGCTTTTCCCAGAGTATCAGGTTGAGAAACTGCCTGCATTTTAATCCTTTTTGTATCTCTACAGTACTTTACAAAAACACCTAGAAATGCAGCTTCGGATGACCTATTGGTTGATGTGATGACCTTGAAGTGAATTGGACTAATTACCAACATGTCCCAATCTTTTTATCTGAAAGTCAATTTTCAGTTGAGTGTTAGCCAGGGTCTACTGGAGCCAAGTCCGTGGACAGGGAAAAGAGGGAGAAAGGAAAGAGATACCAAGAGTTTTTAAGATATTTAATTAGCCTTCACGAGCAGCATTCTAAGGTGGAATGAATGAAGAGAACAAAGAAATAGAAACTCTTTCAGCTATATGGTTATTTGGCATTCTTATGCAGACTCCAGAAAAGTTGGGTTAAAACAACAACAACAAAAGGTAGGAACTGCATTAGGAAAGAGGAAAGTTCAAATATAGAAGTGAGACTCTTTCTCCATACTCTCTCCAAACCTCAATGGATAAAGACCTGGCACAGAGATTTGGAAGCTTGTTTTACTTCTAGAGACCCAGAGATATGGACACCAGCAAGTTAGAAGTTGGGTAAGGATATTGAGAATTCATTAGCTTTAGATATTTAGGCACTATTTCATCTATTTTCATCTGCATTTCCAGTATATATTATTCCTAAATCCTCCTTTGCAGTGTTTGCTGGTGGTAATTCAGGAACTAGAAAAGTAAACATTTAAAGATTTTATTTTTCCCTTGCAGTTAAAGTCTCCTCCCTTCTTAATTTCCCCTCATTCACGCTTTGGGGAATCCCCAAAGAAATTCAACTAGTTTACTAGTCAGGTCTGCACTGTAATTTGAGTTGGCAAACACTGCAGAGCTGTAAGAACCATCTAATATTTTTCCTCTTTTGCACCATTCCCTCTTCTATTTACTTATCACTTCAAATGTTTACAATCCAGTAAGAGGTCATATAAATTTATTAAACCTCTCTGGGTTTTTTCTTTTTCTTTAAAAAGATGTTATTTTAAGTTTTCCTTTCAGTTTTCTCTTATTTTCAGAATGGTTCCTCAGGGCTCTAATTATTTGGATCTCCCACTGACTTAATCTTCTGTAGAGCAGAGTGCTTGGAATTTTTTTGGCTTTAAGCTGGCACATTAATCACTTGCCTAGCCTTAAAGGGTTTAGGGTGGAGCCTCTTCCAGTGGACTTGCTGCCTGAGATGCTTCCACAGCAGCAAAGAAACCATATCTGGTCTTCTCTGTGGAAAGCAATCTGCCCCCTGCCAGCAGCTCAGCATTACGGTCACAGCAGAGCAAGCCCGATGGGAGCTAAGGGATGTTAGCAGCAAGAGAGACAGTCGTGGTGGATGTGGACTCCATCCAAGGTGAATACTTCTAATCCATAACCTTTAATTCAGATCCTGCCCAGGAAGGGGACATGGAAGAGCTCACTCCAGCCCTCCACTCTGCCTTCACTTCCTCTGGCCAATTCTAATCATGTGTCTCCTGTGAATCAACTGGGAAGCATGCAGAGGAATTGCTTCCCACATGCTTTTCTTAGATTTTTTTAAATGGGGATTTTAATTTCTACCCCCACTGTTTTCTGACCTCCTATTCAACTTTTCTCTTTCGTGTGCACAGATATGAGCTTGGGGACCTTATTCATGCTAACTGGAATTTTCCTTAGTAATGGAAGAAGAGAGGCTTCTTCATTCTTTAGGGATGAGTTTGCCTTTAGATAAAATCTTCCCAGAGTATAGAAGAAATTATTTTTGAAGATTTCCAACTACTTTGAGTGTGTCTCTCTTATGAACTCTGCTAATTTCTCTTTTGAAAGCAGAATTTATGTTAGATTGATGATTAATTCCCCACAGATACCAGCACAATGCCTTGCATATATTATGCATCCAATGAATACTTATTGAATGCTTATTAAATAGACATATTTATAGAGAGTAACCTAGTGAATGTTCTTGGATAAACATCACATATTTGGCCATACGGACTCCATTATGCTGTCTCTGCACAACAAACTAGGCACTGAATTTATGTTGAATATAAGTATGACTTTTTTTTTCTTGATCCAAGTAGCTTTTTTTTATAAGCTACTCTTCTATAATTATGATGCCATCATGATTAAAATCTCACCACATTCTTCTTTTTGATTTCTTCCTTTTCTCCTTATTTTTGCTACTCAATATAATTTCCCTACTAATGACCTGGGCTCCCCTGAGTTATGACTCTTGAACTTTCCATGATATACGTCCTCCTCACTGGACCTGAATCTCTTATCCTTTTCTCTCAGTGTCTTACAGTTCATGTTTTGGATCTTTTGCAAGGCTAGCTATATCCCTGAGAGGAACCCTTGGAAATTACCAGTAATACTTAATAGTGACATCTCTACAGATGCAGATGATGAGGAATGAGTATTAAGGCTGAATCCTAAAAAGGAAGAAGCTGTTTGCATCAATGATGTATGCTTTAGATATCATATTACAAAGCACAAGTGCAGTTGATGGCTCTTCCTCTTTAGACAATTCAGAGTTTGGTAATAAAGTATTAATTAAACAAATATTACCAAAAAGCTATACTGGTTCCCTATTTGCCAAAACTTCACTCTCAAGTTTTGAGAGTCAGTAAACTTTACATATGCACCTTTTACCTTTGATCCTTCTTTTCCTGAATTGCAAGGTCCTCTCTATCAGAGTTTACCATGTTTTGTTGATTTTATCTTTTAGCAGCAACATAATACTTTTTACAACAATGAGGATTAAATAACTTTACTTTTTTCCTTTCCATCATGTACTTGTAAATGCCATCATCAATAACAACAACAAAAATACTCTCTCAGTAATTCAAAAATATTTACTGAGCAAATTTAAACCACCAGGCATTTTCCGGCACCAGTATATAGTGATGAGTAAGACAGGCATCACCCTTACCCTCACTGACTTTACAGTTTAATAAGTTTAATCAAAATGTCAATAAAATTATTATTCCTCTAAAATCAAATCATTTGGACAACATTCTGACTTCTCTACATCTGTTAACTTAATTCTTCAGCATTATTGTATTGTATGTAGTATATACTGAATACACCCTTGTTTAATCACTCTTGTGAATTTTGGTTTTTCTTTATAAAGTTTCATATATGAACACTCACATAGTCTTGTTGAGCGTTTTTTTACAATATCTTGGATTGGTCCCTTACTTTGTAGTTCATGCGTCATTCTGATTTTTTCATATCCTCCATCTCAAATGTTTTCCAATTATTTTTACTTTTCCTTGTGCAACCTTATTTTTATCCAGTCTCCATCACATTATCACTCTTATCTCAGTCATAGGTCTTTTGCTTTTAGATAACAAAATCTTATTCTAAGTAAAATAAATAAAAAGGTATAACTATTAATAGGCAACTAAAAGTAGAAATCAAATGAATAACTTAGGAAAAACTTGGGTCAGGGACCAGAGAAATGGCAAAAACTGAATTTATGTTTTCATTTCCCCAAGAAAACTATGATTTTTTTCCTCTCTTTTTCTTCTCTGTGTTTGCCTCACATTATCTTTTAGTTGTTGTTGTTAAATGTATTTGTCTTGTTCTCTCTCCCTCTCTCTCTCTATCTCTCTCCCTCCCACCCCTCTCTGTTTCTTTCTGTCCCTCTGTCTCTCCCTTTGTCTGTCTCTCTTTCTCTCTTTCTTCTCTCTCTTTTTTTCTCCCTCTTTCTTCTTTCCTTCCTCTGTTTCTCTTTCTCTCTCTAGTTTTCCTTGCCTCCCAAAAGTTTCCACTCTTTTGTTCAAATACATGTGGCTCAAAATAGTAACTCTATGCACTGTACTTCAAGATCTAAGTTTAATTGCATAAAAGACTGTTTAAAATATACCTAATTTCCATTTTCAAAGTCTTTGGAGAGATGATGAGATCTGACATTTAACCTATTCCTGTCCATTTCAGATGAGTTATTAATTTCCAATATTTTGCCAAAAGTATGAAGAATGGAGTTGGGAAAATTTTCTCAAATTCATGTGTTATAAAAACATTTTCCATGGCCCAACACTGTGGGTGAGTGGATAGGTGTCACCAGTCCTCCCAGAGCATTGTTCCTAGACTGAGCAGACATTCCAGCTAGTGTCTTCTATAGCTCTTTGAAATACAGTCTTTGGGACTTTAATCCATAATGTATTAGATTGAATACATTTTTCATCTTCATACTCCAGATCCTTTTCCAACTGTTATTACCAGTCTTGTGTATCCTTTTCTTCTTGATTCTTAGTGTCTTCTACCAGGTGGAGTTTGCTCACTGTCTTGTAATTTTATCATCTGTTGCTATATCAGTTAGGCAATTAGTCCTTTAAACTTCCTTTATCATATCTACTGCAAAGAACCAAAGCCAAACTAATCACAAAGTTTAGTTTGGATTGATCTCCCCTCTGAAATGTTTTAAATTCTCATCCAATATTTATCATAATTTGTTTTTGTTTTAATTATTAGTGTTTCCATTTTAACTATTATGGCTTATTAGAAATTATGTATATTTAATGCTCAGTTAAAATTACTGTGTAGGTGAATATAGTTTGGTTATTTAGTGAATTTAGATATTATTTCATAAATCTATTTGTAAACTTCTTGAGTGCACTCCCTCAGAGAATGTAGTCAGTGCCAGGCATGTACTTAGTGAATAAACCATATAAAGAGAAGGATTTAGAAAATATTGAATACATAATATGCCAGATGATAGAGTAGCTATTAAATTAGGAAAATAAGTTTAGGAAATTTTTTTTATAATGTTCTAGTCATTTATGAACTTACTAGAATTTGAAACCTTGCTTTTTAATTCAAAGTCCAATGGTGAATATCAAACTATGTAGGAACAATTTTGCCTTAAGGAAACAAACTCTAGTCAAGAATTTTAATCAAGAATCCATAAATTGAATCAGCTAATGTGGTATTATAAATTGTCCTTATCAACTTATACAATCTGTACCTTTCTTGGTAACCTTGTGTTAGTCATTGATTTGAACTTTATGCTAAACCTTATAAGATAGCTTGTCTTTAATAACATTATTCATTTTAGATTCTACTTGTTTAGACTGCCAGGACAACTAATCTGAATAAATGTCTTTCTTGCATACTGTTTCAAGACTCAAATCTGTATTTGTAAGTTTGTAGCTCTGTTGAAAATTGTTTATGAGCTTTTTCCTCAATCAGCTACATGTTTGTTCCCTGCAGAAGCAGAACAAATATGGTCTGGGTTTGGGGACAGCCCACTGTGCCTAGTAAAAAAGACACTGTGGGAGCTAGTCATCCTTTATGTGGAAAAGTTGAAAAATATAACACAAAGGAAAAAGTACTCTTTAGAGACCTTTCTTTTGCAATCTATTTTGATAAATGGAGGCACAAAATGATATGTTTGATTGAGAAACAATTCAGTTAATCAACAAGCATCAGTCATTATTACACCTCTAGCATAAGTCTATAGTACATTTTTTAAAAATTGAAAGAAAAAGGTAGTATAAGAGCACAGTGCCTCAATCTTGAGAATTAAATGATTTAAGTGGAATAATGACAAAAATTGCATAACTAAACATCTTTTTGTTTCTGATTTAATATTGCACTTACCACGTTCACTCAGGGCTACTTTTTTTTGTTTGTTTGTTTTTTCAACATCAAATGAAAAATACTGGACAGAGTCTTGGCAATACATGTCCTCATTTAAGCAATACAGAAAGCACTGGTGCTATTAAAATTCATGATTGATACAAATTATTTTATTCTATAACTTTTGGGAAAGGAAACAGGAGTGAGAGTCAATGTTCTGCTCCAGCAGGGACAGGGAGGAGCCTAGCTCTGATAAGTATGGAGCTGGGTTTTACTCTATGCTTGTGGATGATTTTTTTTTCCCCACATGGTGGCATCATGTGTCATCCATCATGATGCACAGCTATTCATCATGAAAAGTAAAACTCTGAAGAGGAGGAAACATATGTTGAAAAGTTAAACCAAGTACCCCAGTCCATGCAATTAGAATATGTCAGGGAAGATATTTATTTGAATTCAGATATCCATAGCTGAAATTAGTAGGTGTTATTGTCTAAATGACAGTCACTTACATTATACAAAGGCAAAATGTTTGATCTATCTTGAGTTAATTTTTGTATATGGTGAGAGAAAGGGGTCCAGTTTCAGTCTTCTGCATAAGGCTGGTCAATTTTCCCAGCACCATTTATTGAAAATGGTGTCCTTTTCCCATTTATTTTTGCCAGCTCTTTCAAAAATCAGTTGGTTGTAGAAATGTGGTTTTATTTCAGGGTTCTCTATTCTATTCCATTGGTCAACCAAGTTGGGTCAATGACTTAAATATAAGACCTGAAACTATAAAAATCCTGGAAGAAAACTTAGAAACACCCTTCTGGAAATTGGCCTAGGCAAAAGAAATGTATCACAAAGACCCCTTAAGCAACTGCAGCAAAAACTAAAATAGACAAATAGGACCTAATTAAACTAAAAATTTCTGCACAGCAAAATAAAAAATCTACAGAGTGAACAGAAAACCTATTGAATGTGAAAAAATATTTGCAAACTATGCCTCAGACAAATGGCTCATATTCAGAATCTACAAAGAACTCAAACAACTCAACATGAACAAACAACCACTTCAAATGTGGGCAAATGACATGAATAGACATTTCTCAAAAGAAGATATGCTAGTGGCCAAGAAACATATGAAAACATGCCTAACGTCACTAATTATCAGAGAAATGCAAATTAAAACCACAATGAGATATTACTATCAAAATGGCTATTATTAGAAAGTCAAGGAACAACAGATGTTGGTGTGATTGCGGAGAAAGAAGATTCATTCACTGTTAGTGGGACTGTAAACTCCTTCAACCCCTATGAAAAATGGTGTGGAGATTTCTCAAAGAACCAAAAGTTGAATTACCATTAGACTCAGCAATCCCACTACTAGGGATCTGCCCACAGGAAAAGTAATAAATATACAAAAAAGATATCTGTGCTTGTAGGTTCATTACAGCACTATTCAGAATAGCAAAATCCTGGAAGCAGCCTAACTGCCCAACAACAAATGACTAGATAAAGAAAATGTAATATATATATATATATATATTATATATATATATATATAATATACATATATATGGATACATATTACTATGTAACCATAAAAAATAATGAAATCATGTCTTTTGCAGTAATGTGGATGGAGCTAGAGATCATCATTCTAAGTGAACTGACTCAAACAGAAAACCAAGCACCATATGTTCTCACTCATATGTGGGAGCTAAATGGTCATAAAGATGAAAATAATAGACACAGGGACACCAGTAAGGGGGGGGGAGGTCGGGAGGGAAGTTAGGGCTCAGGAATTATTTGTGGGGTACAATGTTCACTACCTGGGGAATAGGTCACCTGAGATCTAATCTCAACCACTATACAGTATGTCCATGTAACGTAATGCATGTGTACCCTTAAATCTAAAATTTAAAAAAATTAAAAAGCAAAATCTTTACTGAATCATATTTAGGATGGATGGTAGTGAAAGAAATTGGACACCAAGAATAAGAAACAGTCCTTCAAGTAATAAGAACTTCTCTGAAACAGACTAAACCTTACTTTCTTATTTCCTTCACTTCTACTGGAATAAAACTCTCAAAGAAGGCATTTATCTAATTGTATCAGTTATATCACTATCATTTATTTTTGTATTTTATTCTAAAGTAAAATTAACATTTATATGTCCTAATTTGAGTCACTTTATTCTTTAATTATTTTTAACACTTTCTCTTTAAACCATGAGGATTTAGATGTCACTTTAAAATTGTTTAGTACATTGCACTTTTCATCAATTCTGTGGTTGACTCAGAAATGTTCACCCCGATACTCCTTAAAGGAAATACTTGCTGTGAAGTCAGCCAGCATCATTGAGGTTGAAGGAGTTGTATAATAAATTTTTGAGAAATTTTGAGAAATTGGTTATGGTTATCTCTTCACTTTGAGAACTTTTCTTATGCAATCATACCTCAGGGAAAAATAAAATATTTCTAATGAAAAAGCAAAGAGATATGAATAGCTAGGAAATTGTAAGTTTCAAAGGTTAATATATTGATTTTGGGAATGGGATTTTTTTTAACCTGGGTCTGGTCTTAAACAATAGGCAAAATAAAATATTTATCAAAAGTTTTGTTTGTTTTTTCCTATTAGGCTTCCTGGCAATAAAGACCAGCTGAAACCTCTGCTCTGCATGATACCCTATGAAGAGAGTAGCATAAGCTGCATGAATAGTCTTCTCTTTAAAGAGTCCCAATCAGCCTGTCTTCTAATTGGAGAAGAGTAGATTTTTTTCTATGCTTTCATGTTACCCACACAATGGGTGGGTTCTTTCGTTTGGTGGTTGTTAACCCAATAACTACAACCAAGGCACATTTAGTAAGGGGATTTTATTACTTGTGACAAGTAAGGAAAATGTACCCCACATTTTTAAAATAAAAAATTTTAAAAAGCTAAGATATATATAATTATAGATTCATATTTCATAAATATACATATAATATTTATTATATTTATTTTAAAATATAGAAATATCAGCCGGGCTCGATGGCTCAGCCTGTAATCCCACGCTTTGG
>CAUYQG010009707.1:0-70289 GCA_963574415.1 Tarsius wallacei
TTTTGGCTATTCGTGACTGTTTATGTTTCCATGTGAATTTCTGTATTGTCATTTCCAGGTCTGAGAAGAATAATGTTGGTACTTTAATGGGTATTGCATTGAATCTGTAGATTGCCTTTGGTAGGATGGAAATTTTAACAATGTTGATTCTTCCTATCCATAAGCATGGAATATTTTTCCATTTGTTTGTGTCTTCTTGGATTTCTTTGAGCAGTGTTTTGTAGTTCTCATTGTAAAATTCTTTCACTTCTCTGGTTAGGGAGATGCCGAGGTATTTCTTTTTTGTTGTTGTTGTTGTTGTTGTTGCTTTTGTGAATGGGGTTGTGCTTTTTATTTGGGTCTCTGCCTGCTTGTTGTTGGTGTGTAGGCATGCAACTGTCTTTTGCGCATTTATTTTGTACAGAGGACACAGTGTATTCAAAGCACTTAATGAGAGAAATTAGCCATGAGGATGAAAATGTAAAAAGAACTCAAAGAATACACAAACTGTCTTTGTTTGAGAAATAACTTTCTAGCAAGCCAAGGTGACTCACCTGGATCCAATAGTACTGGAGGATGCAAATGTACCAGTACTGACAGTGTTTTGGTGAAGTTAGGGCACCAACTATCAGACTAAACAATTCCTGTATTGGATGGAATAAGGGTCCTCACTCAGGATCTGAAAAGATAGTTCCCTGAATTGTCAATAAGTCAGAACGGAAATTTACATTCTCACAGTCTTCTCTTAAGCAAATGAAATTGGAGGCATCACTGTATCTTTATGTGAAATCACCAGGAGACCTATGAGTCAAGATTCTGTCAACTTACCAATAGGAATAAGGGGACTGGAAGGAGATAGCACAGTCAGTGAGTTCAATTCAGAGGCTACCAGGGGCACAGGCCCATGAGTCCTAAACAGACTGGTGACTCTGTGAATTTCAGAACATCATTTTTTTAAGATATGGAGAAAGAACTAAACGTGGAGAATCTAGCTGCTTTCCGCTTCTTATTATAACACTGTCCAGCTAAAGCAAGCACTGTGCTGCACTCTATCTCCAAACATCACTTATTAGCTGTTTACACATTCTTTCTCAGGAATAGTCCTGTGACTCGCTCACGAATCTGCTTGGTCTTGACGCCATAGATGATGGGATTGACCATGGGTGGGAAGAGCAGATAGAAATTGGCAAGGAGTATGTGAACATGTGGGGCAGCTCGGTGGGCCACACGGTGCATGACTGAGGAGATGACTGCAGGTGTGTAGAAGGCTAAGATGGCACCTATGTGAGACACACATGTCCCAAATGCCTTGTAACGGGCTTCCTGAGAGGCAAGCTGCAGAACTGAATGAAGAATAAAGATATAAGATAGACTAATAAAGAACAGATCCAACCCTCCAATAAACATGGCCACAGCGATGCCATAGATATTGTTGAAGCGGGTGTCTCCACACGCTGCCCTTACCACAGCCATGTGTTCACAGTAGCAGTGGGCAATCACTGGGCCTCGGCAGTAGTGGAAGCGCCTGAGCAAAAGGGGAAGCGGAGTCATTAGTGTCACAGCCCGGGCCACAACAGCCATGCCAATCTTGATGATAAGGGGCCCAGTCAGGACCGTGGTGTAGTGCAGTGGCTTGCAGATGGCCACATAGCGATCAAAAGCCATGGCCAGCAGCACTGCTGACTCCATGATGGAGAAGGAGTGCAGAAAGAACAACTGGGCGAGACAAGCATAGAAGTTGATCTCCTGATCTCTGAACCAAAATATGGCAAGCATTTTAGGCAGTGCTGAAGAGGAAAGGAGAAGATCAATGGCTGCCAGCATGGCCAGGAAGAGGTACATGGGCTCATGGAGGGCTGTGTCAGCCCGGATAATGAACAAAAGGGTGCAGTTTCCAAACATTGCCAGTGTATAGGCTGAGCAAAAGGGAATGGAGATCCAGACGTGCAGATGCTCCAAACCAGGAATTCCTACCAACAAGAAGGCATCTGGATGGGTTGAGGTGATATTGGAGGCTGACATGGCTTCTGGAAATTCTCCTTGTTGATTTTTACAGGCTCCTTCACCTTCCAGAGTACTCAGGGCATATATGATTACAGAGTTCATGCTGTGACATTCCACCTGGGATGATTAGCTCCTGTTGCCATTCCTAATCTTTAAATAAAATCAACCAAAAGTCCTAATAAACATAGAGAAGCATAATCCATGGTTTCTACCCTCAAAAAACTTTGTCTTTTATTACATAGATAAAATATTATATGTCAATAGAACCAATATCACAAAAAAGTTTTCATAAAGGAATGAAGAAGAGATAGTTTCTTTTGTGTTCTTGATGATGACAGAATTATCTTGATTAAGGAAGTAAAACATATTCAAATTTATTTATTTATATCATACATTGGTACTAGCCTACCTAGCAATAAACAAAATTCCCAATAACATTAGCAAATATTCTGTTAATATCTCTGATTTGACTAAAGTGTTTTGATACCACCAAAGGATTGCACTAGCTCCCTAGCAAAGGAACCTAACCAGATTGAAATATGTAAGTGACAGATAAAGAATTCAAAATATGGATTGCAAGAAAGTTTAACGAGATCCAAGAGAAAGTTGACATTTAATATAAAGAGACCAGAAAAATGATCCAGGATATGAAAGACAACATAGCTATATTAAGAAAGACCCAAACAAAACTTCTGGAATGGAAAAATTCCCTACAATAATTTCAAAATATAGGTGGAAGTCTTAACAATAGACTAGACCAAGCAGAAGAGAGAATTTCAAAGCTTGAAATCTGGTCTTTCTGATTAATCCAGTCAGACAAAAATTAAAATGAATTTTTTAAAACCTAACCAAGTATTTGAGAAATAAGGGTTTGTGTAAGGTGGTCAAACCTATGCCTTATTCTCATTCCTGAGAGAAAGAAAAAAAGTAAGCAATTTGCAAAATATATTTGAAGATATAATTCAGGAAAATTTCCCCCAACTTTGCTAGAGAAGTCAACATGCCAATACAAGAAACTCAGAGAATTCCTGCAAGATATTATACAAGACAACCATTCACAAGGCACATAATCATCAGATTATCCAAGGTCAACACAAAAAAATCTGAAAGACAGCTGGAGAAAAGGGGCAAATTACTTATAAAGTCCCATCAAACTAACAGTAGTCTTCTCAGCAGAAATCTTTATAAGCCAGAAGAGATTAGGGGCCTATTTTTAGTCATCTGAAAGAAAAATAAAAACCAACCAATAATTTCATACCCCACCAAACTAAGCTTTATAAAAAAGTTGAAATGAAGTTTTTCCCAAACAAGAAAACCCTGGAATTAATCACCACCAGTTTGACCCTATAAAAAATGCTTTAAAGAACTTTAATCACAGAAACAAAAGAACAATATTGCTACCATAAAAGCATATGTAAATACAAAGCCTGCAGACCCTATAAAGCAACTAGCAATCAAGACTGCAAAGCTAATGCCAAACAACACTACAGCAGAAACAAAACTTCACATATCACTATTAACCTGAGTGGCCTAAATACTCCTCTTAAAAGAGAGTGTGGGAAGTTGTACAAAAAACAAACAAAACCCAACCTTTTGCTGCCTTCAAGAAACCCATTTCACATGTAATTACACTCATAGACTCAAAATAAGGGAATGGAGAAAGAACTGTCATAAAAATGGAAGACAAAAAATTATATGAGGCACTATTCTTATATCTGATAAAACAGACTTTAAACCAACAAAAGTAAAAAGTCAATGAAGAGCACTACGTAATAATAAAGGTTCGATTCAACAAGATTTACCTATACTAAATATATATGCATCCAACATTAGAGCACCCATATTTATAAAACAGTCACTCCTAAACCTAAGAAAGAGACAGACAGAAATACACCCCACTGACACAGAATGAGACAGATCATCAAGGAATAAAATTAACACAGAAATTCTGAACTTAAACTGGACACTTGATTAAATAGACCTATAGACGTCTACAGAATATTTCATCCAACAACCACAGAATATATATTCTTCTCATCTGAGCATGGAACATTTTCTAAAGTTGACCACATGCTTGGACATAAAACAAGACTAAATAAATTCAAAAATAAAAAATAAAACCAAGCATCTTCTTGAGCCACAGTGGAATAAAACTAGAAATCAAAACCAACAGGAATTCTCAAAATCACACAAATACATGAAAACTAAACAACTTGCTCCTGAAAGACTTTTAAGTAAACAATAAAATTAAGGCATAAGTCAAAAAATTATTTGAAAGAAATGCAAATAGAGACACAACATATCAAAACCTCTAGTATATAGCACATCAGTGTTAAGAGGAAAGTTTACAATACTAAATGTCTACATCAAGAAGATAGACAAATCTCAAATTAAAATCCTAATATCATACCTAAAGAAGCTAAAAAGGAAAAAATTAGACTCAAAGCTACCAGAGGAAAATATAAATACCTAAGATCAGAGCAGAACTTAATGAAATTGAGACAAAAAAAACATTTAAAAGATCAGCAAAAAGTTGGTTCTATGAGAATATAAACAAAATTAATGGACTGCTAGCTAGATTAGCAAAGAATAAATGAAGATCCAAATGAGCACAATCAGAAATTACAAAAGTTATATTACAACTGATACCACAGAAATACAAAAGAGTCTCAGAGCCTACTATGAGCATGTCTATGTATGCACAATAGAAAATCTAGAGGAAATGGATAAATCCCTGGAAAAACACGCGACCTCCAATGATGGAACCAGACAGAAATTAAAACCCTAAACAGGATAATAACAGTTACAAAATTGAATCAGAAAAAAAACCTACCAAACAAAACAAGCCATAGACTAGACAGAATCACAGCCAGATTCCACCAGACATACAATGAAAAGCTGGTTCAAAACTTACCGAAACTATAGCCAAAAACTAAGGAGGAGAGAATCCTCCCTAATTCTATGATTAATATCACCTTGATACCAAAATCTGGCAAGGAAACACACACCAAAAAAAAGAAAGAAAGAAAACTACAGGCCAATGCCTGATGAACAGAGACACAAAAATCCTCAACAAATTACTAGCAAACCACAGCTAACAGCACATCAAAAATATAATTCACCAAGATAAGGTAGGCTTTAATCCTGGAATGAAAGTCTGGTGCAATATATTCAAGCCAATAAATGTAATCCAACACATAAACAGAATTAAAAAACAAGAACTAACTGAGCCATCTGTGACAAACTCACAGCCAAATCATACTGAATGGCAAAGATTGGAAGCATCTCCCCTAAGAACTAGAACAAGACAAGGAAGTCTACTCTCACCACTTCTATTTAGCATAGTACTGGAGATCCTGGTCAGAGCAATCAGGCAAAGAAAAGAAATAAAAGACATTCAAATCAGAAAAGAGGTAGTAAAATTATCTCTCTTCACTGACAATATGATTCTATACCTAGAAAACCCTAAAGACAGCTTCAAAGACCTCTTAGACTTGATAAATGTCTTCTGTAAAGTTTCAGGATATAAAACCAACATATAAAAATCAATAATGTTCAAGCTGAGAACTAAATCAAGAACACCATACCATTTCAAGACACACTAACACACACACACACACACACACACAAACACACACACACACACACACAACAACAACAACAATAACAACAACAACAGCCTAGGAATGAATATATCTAACCAAGGAGGTGAACTATCTCTATAAGAAGAACTACAGCCGGGCTCGGTGGCTCAGCCTGTAATGCCAGCACTTTGGGAGGATGAGGTGAGTGGATTGCCTGAGCCCGTGGGTTCGAGACCTACCTGGGCAACTTGGCAAGACCTCATCTCTACAGTAAAATCAAAAAAATTAGCCAGGCATGGTACCACACACCTGTAGTTCCAGTTACTCGGAAGGCTGAGGCAGAAGATCACCGGAGCCCAGCAGGTCGAGGCTGAGGTGGCTAGGAGCGTGCCACCGCACTCCAGTCTGGGTGACAGAGTGAGACTCCAACTCAAAAAAAAAAAAAAAAGGAACTACAAAACACTGATGAAAGAAATCATAGATGGCACAAATAAATGGGAAAACATTTCATGTTCATGGCTTGGAAGAATCACAGAATTCGAAAACAATTCTAAAATGCATATGGAAGCAAAAATGTACATACAGCTGAAATAATCCTAATAAAGAAAAACAAAGCTGGAGGCATTACATTACCTGACATCAAACTACACTACAAAGCTTATAGTAACCAAAACAGCATAGTACTGGTGCACCAATAGACATATAGACCAATGGAACGGAATAGAGAACCCAAAAATAAAGTTACACACCTATAACCAACTGATCTTTGACAAAGTCAACAAAAATAAACCATGGGGAAAGGGCACCCTACTCAATAAATGGTGCTGGGGGTAGGAACAGTGGCTCACGCTTGTAATCCTAACACATTGGCAGGCTGAGGCAGAAAGATTGCTTAAGCCCAGGAGTTCAAGACCAGCCTAGGCAACATAGCGAGACCTTGTCTCTACAAGAAAATTTTAAAAATTACCCTAGCATTGTGACATATGCCTGGCTTCCCAAGTACTCGGGAGGCTGAGGCTGAAGGATCACCTGAGCCTGGGAGGTCGAGGCTTCAGTGAGCAGTGATTGTGCCACTGCACTCCAGTCTGGGTATACAGTCAGACATCAACTCAAAAAAAATAGAAAAAAAATAAAATAAATGTGCTGGGGAAACTGGCTAACCATATGCAGAAGAATTAAATTGGACCTCTACCTCCCATGATATACAAAAACTAACTCAAGATGGATAAAAGACTTAAATATATGACCTCAAACTATAGAAGAAAACCTAGGAAACACTCTTCTGGACATCAGTCTAGGCAAAAAGTTTATGACTAAGTCCTCAAAAGCAAAGGCAGAAGAAACTAAAATTGACAAGTGGGACCTTATCAAGTTAAAAAGCTCTGCACAGCAAAAAAAAAAAAAATCAAACTATCAACAGAGTAAATAGACAACCTACAGAATGGGAAGAAATATTGGCAAATGACGCATGCAACAAATGACTATTAACTCAAATCTATGAGGAACTTAAATCAACAAGAAAAATCCAAGTGTCCTCATTAATACTTCATTAATAAGTGGGCAAAGGACATAGACACTTGTCAAAATAATAAAAGCAGCCAACAAACATGGAAGAAATGTTCAATATCACTAATTGTCAGAGAAATGCAAATTAAAACCACAATGAGACATCATCTCACACCAGTCAAAATGGCCATTATTAAATAGTTCAAAAATAATAAGCATTGGCAAGGATGTGGAGAAAAGGGAATGCTTGTATATCTTTGGAAGGAATGTAAATTAGTTCAGCCCCTGTGGGAAGCAGTTTGGAGATTTCTTTCAGAACTAAAAATAAAATTTCCATTCGACCAACCACAATACTAGGTATCTATCCAAAGGAAAAGAGAGAGTTCTACCAAAAAGATGCCTGTACTCATATGTTTATCACAGCACTGCTCAAAAAATCATGGAATCAACTTGTGTCCATCAATAGTAAATTGAATAAAGAAAATATTATACATACACACCATAGACAACTAAGCAGCCACAAAAAGAGAATAAAATAATGTCCTTTGCAACAACATGGATGGAGCTGGAGGTCATTGTCCTAAGTGAATTAATGCAGAAACAGAAAATCAAATACTGCATGTTCTCATGAGTGCACACAGACATAAAGATGGGGAAAATAGACACTGGGGACTCCAAAGAGTTCAGTGAGGGCAGAAGAAGGACACGGGTTGAAAACTATCTGTTGGATACTATGTTTGGTGATGGATTCAACAGAAGCCCAAATCCCAGTACTACACAATATACCCATGTAACAATTCTGCACATGTACCCCTGAATCTAAAATTTTTAAAAAGTTTGATGCTTCCTCAAAAAGTTAAAAATAGAATTCTTGTATTATCCAGGATTCTACTCCTATGTATACAGCCAAAGGATTGAATGAAGATACTCAAACAGATACTTTTATGCCAATACTCATTGCAGCATTATTCACAAAGCCAAAAGGACAACACATGTGTCTATCAACAGATAGGTGAATAAATAAAATGTGGAAATATATACAATGAAATATGAATCAGCCATAAAAAGGAATGAGGTTCTGATACATACTACAGCACAGCTGAATCATAAAAACATTATGTTAAGTGAAATAAGCCAGACACAAGGGACAAATATCACAGAATATTATTCCACTAATATGAAATATGTAGACTAAGCAAATTCATAGAGAAGTAAAGTAGATTAGAAGTGACCACAGGCTGAGAGCAGAAGAAAATGGGGAGTTACTGTTTAATGGATAGAGTTTCTGTTTGGGGGTCATAAAAAGTTGGAAAGAAATAATGGTAGCAGTTGTACAACATTGTAAGTATAATAAATGCCACTGAATTGTGCACTTTAAATTTATGTTATACATTCTTTGCCATAATAAAAAGTTCTCAAAAAAATCTGATTTGACTGCCTATGTAGATCAAATAAGCTCTGTAATTCTAGATTTTAATCTTAAAATCTGTTTACCTTCTCTGGAACTACCCTATCTAATAAGGTTGGCACTGTTTATTTGTGACTATTTATATAAGTCAAACATAAATAAAATTTAAAATTTATACCTCCGTCACACAAAACATTTTTAAAATTCTCAACAGCGCCATGTGACTAGTGTCTACCATACTGGACAGCTCAGATACAATTTCCATCCTTGAAGAAAGTCATATTGAGGAACACTGTTCTATACTGTCTTCCAGGTCTTTTCAGCATCCACAAAACTCTGTAAATACATCCCTGCCTATGGCTTACTGAGAACATGAAGAGCCTTCTTCTTTTGGTTTTCCTTTACCTAAACTCATGTTAACTTCTCTATTCATGTGGCTATCTCTCCACCTGTCTTCCATTTCCTTCATCTTTATCACAGAACTCTCTCTCTCTCATCTTTAGCAAGTATGACCTCGGGCTTCTACACATCCACACACACACACACACACACACACACACACACAAACCTTATTCTTAACAGTTTTTAATCTTCCTACCTCTCTTGCTCATTTTTCTCTTCCCTCTGTCAAAGCTTTAAACACTGAAGTCCCCTAGTTTTTAGCCGGGCACTCCTCTTCTCTTCACTTAATAAGTTCTTATGAAAATTGAATGAGAGAATGCATTAAAACACCACAGTCAGTGAACAAAATAAGTATTGAAAAAGGCAGTTGTTCTTTTTTCAATACAAGAAAATCGAATGTTTGGAAAATTAAATCTCTCCAGCATACCATAGTTTATGTTAATAGAATCAGGTAGCCAATTTTGAGTTCTAAAGTTTTCAAACTTTAATGTCCTAAATAACTATATCTATTGTTTTCACATGAATACCCAAAGCCAACACATATTCAGTATATCCAAATTTTTTAAATGTTAATTTCTTTCCATAAGGTATGGGAAAATTTTTGGCTCAAATTATGATTGCCACGTATTCTAGCTGCATGACATTGCACAAATCACTTATTTCAAGTCCCATTGCTTCTCTGTAAATGGTGGACAACAGTGTCATACCTTTACTTGAGGGTTGCAGAGACAGTAATTGGGATTATACCGAAAGTGTTTTTGTATAATTCTTTAGTGTTTATAGAGCCTTATTTATCATTCATATCTCTCTCTAAAGCACAGAAAACTGATGCTTAAAAAAAGTTTCCAACCGGGCTCGGTGGCTCAGCCTGTAATCCTGCACCTTGGGAGTCTGAGAGGAGTGGATTGCCTGAGCCCGTGGGTTCGAGACCCGCCTGGGCAACTTGGCGAGACCTCATCTCTACAATAAATCAAAAAAATTAGCCAGGCATGGTAGCGCATGCCTGTAGTTCAAGCTACTTGGAAGGCTGAGGCGGAAGGATCGCCGGAGCCCATCAGGTTGAGGCTGCAGTGGCCGGGAAAGGCCACTGCACCCCAGTCTGGACGACAGAGTGAGACTCCAACTCAAAAAAAAAAAAAAGTTTCCATGTTAATTAACATCTTATAACTCATCTATTTTTTCAAATTTTAGCTCTTCTTTGCATTAAAATACCTAAAAGTATCTATGTTCGGACTTAGCTCCCACAAATATCTTTTGGTATTAGCACATTACAATCTCCCTGAGAAAACTCTCATTTGGCCCAGAAATGAGCTACATATGAAGATGCCATGGTCACATACTTGGCTTTATTTCTCTCCATCCCTCAGCAGCTTTTATTTGATTTGACCACTCTATACATCTCAAACTCTTTCTCTTCTCTTGGCTCCCGTAATAATACTTCCATTACTCACCAGATAAGCTTCTCAATTCAGTCTCCTACTTTGGCCCTACCTGTAAATGTTGAATTACTTCAAGTTGCAGGCTTGAATTCTGTCAATTTTATGTTCACATATAATTCAGTAAATATATTTGGTAAATTTCATTTAAAATATTTCAATATTTTTGCTAAATTGGTTAAGAAAAAAATTTATGAACAAACCAGATGGATTGATTCTCTAGTAGAATAAGTTTGCTAAAGGTCAGAGAAAGCTAATAAAAGGACATCATGATTACATTACATGTTATAAGAAAAAGTTTACTGTTTCGATTAAAAAAACAAAGATTGGAGTGGTGAGTAGGGTAGGTAGACATGACAAAGAGCAGCATAGAATGAAATTTGAAATAAAGATATTATTGCAGGCCTCATTGGAAAAAGAATTGGAGCAAAGATTCAATGAGATCAAAAAATACTCAGCTTAGTTTCCTTAAAAGGCAGAACTTGGGATTCCAGGCAAGTGGTATATATAGGAAAATTATACTGGTGAACAATAATGGAATCAAAGAGTGAAACAGGAGGGCAGAGACTATGGATCCAAAGGTACATTACTAAGCTGGATAGCCACTGTGTTCAAATTCCACATGGAGAGTCATGTAGACAGAACATCAGAGTTGTCCACACTACACATGAAAGAGGGGAATTTTTATCCACTAGCTTCCATGCATCATAAGTCATGGATTGACCCAAAAAGTGTTAATTTCCTCACAAGCATCAGAATAGCTGAACAAGATCCTTAAGGCGCCTCTGCAACATTTCAGAGAAATCCTGAGGCAGAATATAGCTAAGTAGGGTACTATCAACCTATGCCTGCACTCAAATAGTTTTCATGACAATAGCTATAACACAAAGGGGAGATAAGAAGATGTGAGACAGGAATAAAAGATGTACAGTATAGAAGTTACCACTGGTATGATTACACCCTAAGGAAAGGAAATAACAGTGGAAAATGCACAAAGACATAAAAAGTCCTGATTCACACAGCAGCTAGGCACCCAGGATAACTAGAAGGAAGTGAATGAGTGGGAGAATCACAGAGGTTAGGACGATATGGTCAGACCACACAGGGCCTTGTAAGCCTTTGTGAAACTTTGCAAAGGCTCCTCATTTCTCTCAGAATCAAAGACATTGTTTTCAGCAGAGAAGAGACGAACTTGACATATGCTTTTTAAAAGTTTGCTCTGATATCTATAATGGGAATTTCACAGAGAGATAGAATCAAGATCCAGGGAAAAAAAGAATGGTGGCTCAGAATCAAGGTGATTTTGGACAATTTGGAAAATGTGTCAATGACTTCTTTGACAGATTCAACATAGGGCGTGAGAGAAAAAAAGAATAAAAGACGACACCCAGATTTTTGGCATAAGCAACCAGGGAAAAAGAGTTTCTTGCAACTGTGATGGAGAAGGTGTGGAGGAGGTCAAGATTTCAATTTTAAGTATGGTGTTTGAGATAAGTATCAGATGGTGATATGTATGTGGAAGATAGATAGTATTTAAAGCCATGAAACTGGTTAACATCCAAAGAGATAATTATCACCCAGTAACAGGGAAAATCTTGTAACATAAGAGAGAGGGAAAACTGCTCCTGAACAGTTCTTGATCATTGCATCTTTCTAGGTGGTCTACCTGTTTGATGGTGTAAACATATCCTAAAACTCCAAAATAAATTTACATCTTACCTTCCTTCCAAGACAGACTAGAATATTCAACTGTCTGCTTGATATCCACACACAACAATCCTACAGATATATCAAACTTGCCATGCCTGAGGCAGAATTAGTGATTACTTTCCTCCTTGTGCCATTTATATCCTGTCCAACAAGTTGTTCAACCTAAAACCAATAATCATCCTGGATTTTCCCTTTTGCACAATTTTTAATCAGCAAATACCATTGGATCATCCTCTACAGTAAATCTCAAAGTTGCCTGTTACATTTCCAGAACCACCAACCTTGTTCAAGCCATCATCATCTCTCATCAATTACTCTTACAAAAGAATCCTTTAAAAGTGCACAGAGTTCCATGTTTGTGCTCCAATATCTATTTTTCACAAATACATACCAAGTCATTAATTGAAGGGATGAAGTTAAAGGACAATGCCTTAGTTCCTTTGTAAACCCAACCTCTAACATACATGAAAGGTGTGGACCATTTCACCAAAAAAATATGACTTGACAGACTACTGGAAAATGTATCACTGATTTTCTCAGAATACTATTCCCTTCATCTGTACAAGCTCAGAATAGTTGGTTATTTTCTAATTTAAGATGCATCCAAGGTGAAAGTTCTAAATATCCCAGCAATAACATTCTCTGTTACCTGAAACCAAATAAAATCCTCTTCTTAGAAATTATTTTTTAAGTATTTAATATTTGTGTGACGCTTCAGCTTTGTAGTAAATGAGTCTTATGACAATAGAGACATTTGGGGTTTTAGCTTGTATACCTTCAGTGCCATAAATTGTGCTTGGTCCATAACAAGCCTTTTATTAAATAACTTTCAAGTAATCAAACACAACTCTTGTACCTTTATGCTTGTAAATATTCCTTTTCCACAAATCCAAACATTTCACTTTATCTTTGAGTCTCCACGTCTCCCAAATTCCTCTGCACAACTTCTGAACATCGCTAATCATCTTGTGACCTCCCCACCATCCTCACACAAAGAAAAAAAAATCTCATCCATCTGATTTCCTCCTGAAAAAAATAGGGTGCACAACAGTCCATAAACCTTATTCCCATTGATACTTGTCCGAAATCTACCCCTCTCATAATGAAGAACACAGAGTAGCAGAGTGAATGGAGCCAGTCTTTCTCCCCAATATCCAGAAACAAAGATTTGCTCTGTACTACAAACTTTGTCCAGCCTGTGCCCTCTTTTCAGAACCAAGATGTCCATGTTCAACCACAAAACTTATCTTCTATTTCTTTAGCACTCCCAAAAAATGTTTAAAAGTGGTCTCCATACACTGAACAGACTGAGTTAATGCAGACATCTATTTGGTAGCCTACATTTTATCTTAAGGGGATATCAGAAAGATAGATCTGAAAAATTAAGAGCCAGACAAGGAAGAATAGTCTCTTGATCAAGATGCTTCAAGACTGTGGTTCTTGTAGAAGAGCCTCAAAGAAATGTATTTCTTACCTCTCCCTGTCACCTTTCTAGTTCAGGCCTCATTCTCCCCTCTTGACTAATGCAGAAACTTTTAACTGTTGTGGGGACAGTAGTTGTGGTTAGGAAAAACAATGACAGAAGGTGAGAAGTGACAGAATCCAAACTGGAATAATCAGCTAAGACTTCTTGGAGATGGCCCACGGTATTTGTGTGCTTTTTAAGGATTCTTTTGTAACAGAATACCGGCCCACGGTATTTCTTTTGGAAACAGGCAGGCACCCTCTCTGGTAGAGAGTGCCTGAACTTTGTGCACAAAGCAGTTGAGTGGGACTACCAAGACTTCTGTTCCCTCTTTTGAAGGGCAACAAAAGAGGCAACTGGGGCTTGGGCAGGAGCAGGGAGCTGATTCCTGAGATAAAAACTGGCTGTAGGACACAACTGAGTGTCCCCACCCTTCTCGCTCACCACAACTCTGTCACCCCTTTTCCGTCTCCCCAAGTTCCAGCTCTGTCCACAGTCCTCAGTCTGACTTACAATTCTGGGCCTTTGCATTAGCTTCATGCAACCCCAGTATTGCCCTCCTTTTCCAATCAGAGGAGTTTGGGGAGAAGGGAACTAGGAAGGGAACAGCTGGCTTTATCCTCACAAGCCTCTGCCTTTCTCCCAAAAGGATGTGGAAACCAAAGCTGCTGCACTTGAGGAGAGTCCTCAGGGACTCATGAAAGGCTCTGGCCTCTTCTCTTAGAGTTGATACTAGGGGACTCCTCAGCCCAAGAATCGCAACTAAAGGGTTTCCTGCAGCCCATACCTCCCCCCCCCATTTAGTGACACTAAGTAATGTCTCCCAGGAATCAGGCTCTACTTGCCAGATGCTGTGAGCCCTTCTGGTGAAGCTGGCTAGTTACTCTTTGCTGCGCTTATCCCTACACTTACCATCATCCTTGCAGTTTCTCCTAAGAAAGACTGCCTCATTAGAACATACACATCTTGCAGTCAACTTGTGTCACTTGAAAGGGCAGAGATTCCAATCTGGCCAGGCCAAGTCATCTATTAGTTGTTTTATTTTGCATGCATATTGCATATTGTCCTGAGATATGCATTAATGTCCAGCTTTGTTATTGGTATCGACTTTTCTGATCCTTCATTCTTGTCTCTAAGGAGAAAAAATAGACACAATTTTTCATAACTCGCAGATTGGATGGGAAAATCTAAGTATATAATGAGAGGCTAATATAAAAATGAATACAGGCAATTTTTAATTATTAATAAAAGGTGATCTTTTTTTCTACAAGTGACTTTAAGATGTACTATTCTTCAACAATCTGAAAAGAAAGCTGCTTTTTATCAGAGTTCCTGTCTTTGTCTGTTTTCTGTTGCTTTTAACAGAATGCCATTAAAGTGGGCAACTCTTTAAGAAACAAGATTTATTTCTTGAAGTTATGGAGGCTAAGGAGTCCAGTTTTGGGGGGTTGCATCTGGGGAGGGTTTTCTTGCTGGTGGAGACTCTCTCCAGAGTCTTAAGGTGGCACAGGTTATCACATAGTGAGGAAGATGGCAATCAAAATACATAAATTGAGAAAAGTTGAAATGTGAAGGATGAAGTTAAAAATGCAGACTATTTTTAGTTTTCCCTTTGTTTATGTTATTTTCTTTATGAATAAAAATAAGTTGTCATATGCTTAAAATACTTTGCTATAACTATGTTTTTTGTAAGTCTCATAATTACCACAAAACAAAAACCTATTGTTAATACACTAAAGATAGAAACCAAAGTTTTAAGGCATACTACACAGAGAAAATCATTTAGCCATAAAGGAAGATAGTAAGAAATTAAAAAAGAAAAGGGTTAACAAAATGGCAGTAGTAAATTCTTACTTGTCAGTAATAACACTAAATGAAAATGAACTCAAATCTCCAATTAAAAGGCAATATGTGACTGAATGAATAAAGAAAAAAAGCCCACTATATGCTACCTACAAGAAACCCATTTCATCTATAAAGGCACACTGAAAGGAAAAAGATGAATAAAGATATGTCATGTAAATGGAACCAAAAAAGAGCAAGAATATCTATATTTACATCAGATAAAACAGACTACCAGAAAAGGACTGTAAAATGAGACATTATATGACTACTTAACGATAAAGGGGTTGATTCAATAAGAAAAATAACAACTATAAATATCCAGGTACCAACGAAGGAGCACTCAAACATAAAAAGAAAACATGAATATACCCAAAGAAGAGGCATTCTGCAATTCAATAATATTAGAGGATCTCAACACACAACTCTCAGTAATAGACACAACATCCAGACAAAAAAAAAAAAAGCACTTTGGAATTAAACTACACACTAGACCAAAAGGAACTAACTGACATTTACAAAACATTTTGCCCAGCTGTCACAGAATACACATTTTCCATCAGCGCATAGAACATTCTCCAAAAGAGACCATATTTTAGGCCACAAAACAAGCCTAAGCACATTCAAAAATTTCAAAATCATATAAAGTACCTTTTCTAACTCCAATGGAATAAAACTAAATATCAATAACAAAAGAAGCCCCGAAAAATACACAAACACATGAAAATTAAACATGCTCCTAAATCACCAGGGGTCAATAAAGACATTAAGAAAGAAGGAAATGAAAAAATGTTTTGAAACAGATTAAAAATGAAATGCAGCATACCTAAATCTATGGGATACAGCAAACTCAGTGCTAAAAGGGAAGTCTATAGCAATAGATGCCTACATCAAAAAGTAGAAAGACTTCAAATAAAACAACCTAATATTGCACCTCAAGAAATTAGAAAAGCAAGTGCAAACCAAACTCAAAATTAGTAGAAGGAAAGAAATAATGAAAATCTGAGAATAAATAAATGAAATTGATACCAAAAAAATAAAACATCAATAAAAAAAGAAGTTGGACTTTTTAAAAAGATAAACAAAATTGATAAACCTTTAGCCAGACAAAGAAAAAGAGGACTCAAATGAAATAAGAAACAAAAAAGAAGACCTAACACCAAGACCACAGAAATACAAAGAATCATTAAAGACTATTATGAACAACTATACACCAACACATTGGAAAACTTAGAACAAATGGATAAATTCCTGAACACATATTACAACCTACCAAGATTAAACTATGAAGAAACTGAAAAAAAAATGAGTAATTGACCTTGGATAGTCTGTTGACTGTGTACCTTTCAGGCAGCTGAGTGTGACAGGCAGATGTAGCACCCTCAGGTAGGCTAACCACTGGACCTGCTAGTCAGGTCTTCTATCATCATCTACAGACCTACAGCCTGAACTACAACACCTAACATAAAGAAAAAAACCACACATCTAGCATCTCCTGAAAGAGAAGGAAAGCAAAACTTCAACACCCTCAGATGGGTAGAAACCAGAGGAAAACTCCAGCAACACAAAAAGATAGAGTGGTTTACCACCCCACATGATCACACCAGCTCCCAAGTCATGGATCCTACATGATCAAAGTGTCCACAATGACAGACTTGGAATTCAGAATACGGATGACAAAGAAACTCATAGAGATCAAAGAGAAAGTGGACACCCAAATCAGAGAGACCATGAAAACAGTTCAAAAACTGAAAGCTCACATAGATGTTCTGAGAAAGAACTATACTGAACTGTAAATGAACTCGCTTCAAGAATTTCAGAACACAGCCATAAGCCTTAATAATAGATTTAACTGAACAGAGGAGAGAATTTCAGAAGCAATCCCTAGAAGCAACCCAGTCAGATAAAAAAGAATACAGAATATTTAAGAATGAATAAAGCCTTCAAGAGGTATGTGACTACATAAAGAAACCAAGCCTACATCTGACTAGCACTCCTGAAAGAGAAGGAGAAAATGAGAGCATTCTGGAGACAATAGGTGGAGACATAATCCATGAAAACTACCTTCATTTCACTAGAATTGTCAACATTCAGTTACAAGACATCCAGAGAACTCCTGCAAGATACATATGAGAAGACCATCCCCAAGATGATTTTAATATTTTTTATGTTCGTCAGCTGGAGAGAAGAGACAGAACACCTACAAAGTGAGATCCATTAGAGTAACAAACCTCTCAGCAGAAACCTTACAAGTCAGAAGAGATTGGGGACTCATTTATAATATTCTTTGTTGTTGTTGTTGTTGTTGTCGTCATTGCAGACACATATATCTCATGATGCATGCCAAGTATATCTATTTGGAACACACACACACAAATTATGATAACAATTTGTATGATTTTTTCTTTTATATTTTGGATTCAAGGAATACAAATGCATGTTTGTTACATGGACATATTGTGTAGTGGTAGGGATTGAGTATCAGGTGGCTCATTTCCTAGATAGTGAAAACCGTGCCCCATAAATAGTTTCTGAACCCTAGATCCTCCTCTCTACCAATTATTGATCACATGAAAGAGATTGACAGTAGTGGCTCACTACTAGGCAAGAGGCGGGGGAAAGCCACATAACACTAATCAGCATACCTTATCCTAAACCAGGTGAAGTGAGGACCATGGGAGGCCCAAGCTTCACCTGCATGATGACCACTTATGTATGTAATTCTGAATTGTACCCCACACCTTTAAAATAAAAATAAAGAAATTCTGGACTTAAATTCAACATTTGACTAGTTAGATCTAGCAGATATATACAGAACACTTCACCCAATATCTACAGAATATACATTATTTGTATCCATACATGGATCATACAAGATCAGCCACATACTTGATCATAAATCAACTTTGGCTAAATTCCAAAAATGTAAAGTCATACCAAGCATATTTTCTGACCACAGCAGAATAAAACTAGAAATCAACACAAAGAGGAATCCTCAAAAACACATAGATTTATGTAAATTAAATAACTTTCTCCTGAAGGATTTTGTGGTAAACAATAAAATCAAGGCAGAATTTTTTTTAAATCTTCAAAACAAATGAAAATGAAGACACAACACACCAAAACCTCTGGGATACTGCCAAAGCAATAATGAGAAGAAAACCTAGCACTAAACCCACATCATGAAGGCAGAAAGATCCCAAATAAACAATCTAATATCACCTCACCTAAGTGAACTAGAAAGACTAACAAACTAAAACCACATCTAGCAGAAAAAAAGAAATAACAGAAATAAGAGCAGAAATAAATGCATTTGAGACCAAAAAAAAAAAAAATACAATGGATCAATGCATCAAAAAGTTGCTTCTTTAAACAGATAAACAAAATTGACAGACATTTGGTCAAATGAGCAAAAACTCAAATAAATACTCTAAAAATGAAAAAGATGACATCACAAACAACCCAGAAGAAATACAAAAGATCATCAGAGATTACTATAACCATCTACATGCATGTAGATTAGAAAATCTAGTGGAACTGGATAAATTCCCAGGATCACACAATCGCCCAAGATTGAAACAGAAAGAAATCGAAACCCTGAACAGACCAATAGTAGCCAAGAAATTGAATCCGTAATAAAACGCTTATCCACCAAAAAAAGTCTGGGATCTGATGACTTTAAAGCTGAATTATACCAGATGTACAAGAAAGTCTGGGTACCAAAACTGCTGAAATTATTCCAAACAATTCAGAAGAAGGGACTCCTCTAATTCATTTTATGA
This sequence comes from Tarsius wallacei, assembly GCA_963574415.1. Classification (NCBI taxonomy): domain Eukaryota; kingdom Metazoa; phylum Chordata; class Mammalia; order Primates; family Tarsiidae; genus Tarsius; species Tarsius wallacei. The sequence goes on from CAUYQG010009707.1 coordinate 19,119, forward strand.
AGGCAATATTATCCTGATACCAAAAAAAAAAATGGCAAAGACACAACTATGAAAGAAAACTACAGTCCAAATTCTCTGATGAACATAGATGTAACATACACATGTAACAAACCTGTACATGTACTCCCTGAATCTAAAATAAAATAAAAACATTATTATAAATAGTATGCAAGGAAAACTGTAAAACAATTATGATAAAAATCGAAGAGGACACACACAAAAATGAAAGCTATTCCATGCTCATGGAGTGGAAGAATCAATATTGTTAAATGACAATATCATCAAAAGCAACCAACAAATTCAACATAATCTCTATCAAAATACCAATTACCTCTTCACAGAAATTGAAACAAACAATCCTAAAATTTATATGAAACCACGAAAGTCCCCGAATAGCCACAGAAATCTTAAGCAAAAAGAATAAAACTTGAAGCATCACGCCACTTTACTCCAAAATATACTGCAAAGTTACAGAGACCAAAACAGCATGGTACTGGCATGAAAACGGACACACCAACTATGGAATATAATAGAGATCCCCAAAATAAGTCCACACATTTACAGCCAACCACTGTCAACCTAGGCACCAAGAATATGCATTGGGGAAAGGACAGTGTCTTTTACAAGTGTGGGAAAAAAGATATTCATTTGCAAAAGAGTGAAACTAGACCCCTATCTCTCAAAATACACAAAAATCAACTTAAAAGGAATTAAAGATTTAAATCTAAGACTTGAAACTACGAAACTATGTGAAAACATTGGAGAAATTCTTCAGAACATTGGTCTGGGCAAAAATTTTTTTAGTAAGACCTCAAAATCACAGGCAACCAAAGGAAAAAATAGACAAAATTAAATAAAGTTAAAAACTTTTGCATAGCAAAGGAAATAATCAACCAAGTGAAGAGACAGCCCACAGAATGGAGGGAAATATTTGCAAACTATTCATCTGACAGGCACTAATACCCAGAATATACAAAGAACTCAATAGCAAAAAAAAAAAAAAAAAAGTTTGATTAAAAAATGGGCAAAAGATATTAATAGACATTTCTCAAAAGAAACATACACTTGGCCAATAGGTATATGAGTTATCAACATAACTAATCATCAGAGAAATGCAAATAAAAACCACAATGAGATATTGTCTCATCGTAGTTAAAATGGCTTTCAAAAAGACAGGAAATAACAGATGCTTGCTTGGAAACCAGGGAACTCTCATACACTGTTAGTGGAAAGGTAAATTAATATAGCTGCTATGGAAAACAATATGGAAGTTCCTCAAAAAACTAATAATATAACTATCATAAGATCCAGTAATCCCACTACTGGATATATACCCAAAAGAAAGGATAACAATATAATGCACTCCCAAGTTTATTGCAGCACTAAACACAATAGTCAAGATATGTATTTAATCTAAGTGCCCATCAATGAATGAATGGCTAAAGAATATGTGGTACAGTGGGATATTATTCAACCATAAGAAAAAGTGAAATCCTGTTATTTGCAGCAACATGGACAGAACTGGAAGACATTATATTAAGTGAAATAAATCAGGCACAGAAAGACAAATATCACATGTTCTCACTCAGGGGGATGCTAAGAAAGTGGAACTCATGAAGATGGAGAACAGAGTGGTGGTTACTAGGGACTGGGACAGGTGGGGGTGAACGGATAAAGAGAGGTTGATGAATGGGTACAAAAATGCAGTTAGATAGAAGAGATAAGACCTAATGTTTGACAAATCAGTAGGGTGACTATAGTAAAAAAAAAAATCTAATTTCAAAATAGCCAGAAGAGAATAATTTGAATGTTCTGAGCATAAAGAAAAGATAAATGTTTAAGGTGATGAATATCCCAGTTACCCTGATTTTATTATGACACGTTATATAAATGTAATATGTGCACCAAAAATATGCACATCTATTATGCATCAATAAAAAATTTAATATAAAACACAATTTCTCTGGGATATTTGTTTTTGTGGCAGAGGGAGCTTATAGGAGCAGATGTGGAAAATAAGAGGAAGTGAAACTCCAGGTTCTTGCTAAACCTTCCTTCCTGAAGAGATTCTACTCTGCCACACCCCACCTGACATAGGCTTGGAAATTATGTTTCAGTGCTAAATAATATAGAGAGATAGAGACAGAGATAAATATGATACTGATAGAGATATATAGCTCCTAAACAATATTTCTGAAGGAACAAGAGAGTCACGAGATAAAAGCAGAATGATGCATTTGTGGAATGCTTGGCTGAGAAGTGCAGTTGTATTGTCAGGATTAGTACAAACAGAATTATCTAGTATGCACGTTTGCATGGGACAGAGAAAAAGAAAAAAAGAGAGAAACAGAAATTAATATTGTCAATTCCTACCTGCTTTGCCTTGCTCTTATTTCTTCCACTATGCTTGGCCTTGAGATGAGGATTTCAGAAAACAGAGTCTATTCTAATTATCATTTTTTTCTCTGCCCCAAAACAAAAACATGTCTGTTAATTAAACTGAAAACCTTCTGGACAGCAAAAGAAATAAGGTCAATTTCTAGTTCTTTTAGAGACCGCCACACTGTTTTCCATAGAGGTTGAACTAGTTTGCATTCCCACCAGCAGTCTAGACGCATTCCCTTTTCTCCACATCCTCACCAGCATCTGTTGCCTTTTGTTTTATTAATGATGGCCATTCTTACTAGGGTTAGGTGGTATCGCAATGTGGTTTTGATTTGCATTTCTCTGATGATTAGTGAGGCTGAGCACTTTTTCCGTGTGTCTGTTGGCTGCCTGTATATCTTTTCTTGAGAAGTGTCTATTCATTATTTTGCCCACTTTTTAATGCGACTGTTTGGGTTTTTTTCCTTTTGGCATGCTCGAGTTCCTTATAGATCCTGGATGTTAGGCCTTTGTCAGATATATAATTGGAAAATATTTTTTCCCATTCTGTGAGCTGTCTCCCTACTCACTTGATGGTTTCTTTTGCTTCGAAAAAACTTTTTGTCCTGGCTTGGTGACTCAGTCTGTAATCCCAGCACTTTGGGAGGCCACGGTGAGTGGATTGCCTGAGCCCGCAGGTTCAAGACCAGCCCAGGCAACTTGGTGAGACATTGTCTGTACAATAAATCAAAAATTAGCCAGGCATGATAGCGCGTGCCTGTAGTTCCAGCTACTTGGGAGGCTGAGGCAGAAGGATCACCTGACCCCAGCAGGTAGGTACTGGGATGATCATGAGTGTGCCACTGCACTCCAACCTGGGTGACAGAGTGAGACTCCAACTGAAAAAAAAAAAAGAAAAGAAAAAGCTTTTAAGTTTATTGAGTTCCCATTTGTCTATCTTATCTCTTATGGCATGGTCTCTGGAGTTTTGATCAGGAATTTGTTGACTACTCCGATTTCCACAAGGGTGTCTCCTGCATTTTCTAAGAACCTTATAGTTTGAGGTTTTATATTTAAGTCTCTGATCCATTTACAGTTGATTTTGGTGTATGGTAACTGATAGGGGTCCTGTTTCAATCTTCTGCATGTGGTCAACAAGTGTTCCCAGCACTATTTACCGAATAGGTTTCTCTTCTCCCCAGTGGTTGTCAGTGGAGGCTTTTTGAAGAATAGTTGGTTGAAAAATTGAGGTTTTGCTTCTGGAATCTCTATCTTGTTCCATTGATCTATATGCCTGTTCTTGAACCAGTACCAGGCTGTTTTGATTATTGCAGCCTTATAGCAAGGTTTAATGTCTAGAAGTGTGATACCTCCCACTTTGTTTCTTTTGCTGAGGATTGTTTTGGCTATTCGTGGTCATTTATGTTTCCATATGAATTTCTGTATTGTTGTTTCCAAGTCTGAGAATAATGATCTTAATAGCTTAATGGGTATTGCATTGAATCTGTAGATTGCCTTTGGTAGGATGGACACCTTTACACGGCTGATTCTTCCAATCCATGAACATGGAATATTTTTCCATTTGTTTGTGTCTTTTTGGATTTTTGAGCAGCGTTCCGTAGCTTTTGTTGTAAAGGTCTTTGATGTCTCTGGCTAAGAAAATACCGAGATATTTCATTTTTCTTTTTCTTTTTTTGTGGCTATTGTGAGATGGAATTGTGCTTTTTATATGGTTCTCTGCCCACTTGTTGTTGGTATATAAGAATGCAACTATCTTTTGAACACTGATTTTGCACTCTGAGACTTTGCCAAAAATCTTTTATCAGTGCAAGGAGGTTGTTGAGAGATTCTCTTGGATTTTTGAAGTACATATCATCAGCAAAGAGGGATAACTTCATTTGCTATTTGGGTACCCCTGATTTTCTTCTCTTGTCTAATTGCTGTAGCTAGTACTTCCAACACAATGTTGGACAAGAGGCGTGAGAGTGGGTAGCCTTGTCTTGCTCCAGTTTCAGGGGAAATCCTTCCAGTTTCTGTCCATTTAGCGATATGCTGGTTGTGGGTTTATTGTAGATGGTGTTTACTATTTTGAGGTATGTTCCTTCTATGCCTAGGTGTTCAAGGGTTTTTATCAAGAAGGGATGCTGAATTTTATCAAAAGCTTTTTCTGCATCTAATGATTTAATCATGTGGTTCTTGTTTTTTATGTCTGTTGTATTTAATTACATTTATGATCTTGTAGATGTTGAACCAGCCCTGCATCCTAAGAGTGAAGCCTACTTGGTCATGGTGGATGATTTTTGAGATGTGTTGTTGGATCCAATTTGCTAGAATCTTGTTGATAATGTTTGCATCTATGTTTACCAGGGATATTGGTCTGAAGTTCTCTTTTTTGTTGGATATTTATCCAGTTTGGGTATCAGTGTGATGTTAGCCTCATAAAATGATTTGGGGAGAATTCTGTCTTTCTCAATTCCCTGGAATACTTTCAATAGGATTGGTATCAGCTGTTCCTTGTATGTTTCGTAGAATTCTGATGGAAAGCCAGAGGTCCAGGGCTTTTGTTTTTGTTTTTGTAGGTAATTTTCTTATGATGGTGTCAATTTCCTGGCTGTTATTGGTCTACTTATTGTCTCAATGTCTTCTTGTTTCAACCTTGAAAGATTGTGTGATGTCACACAATGGAAAGTCCTCCATTTCATTTAGGTTATCAAGTTTGTTTCCATATAGGTATGCATAGTAGTCTCTGATAATCTTTTGTTTTTCTTCAGGGTCAGTTGTGATTTGATCTGTTGCATTTCTGATTGTGTTCATTTGGACTTTTTCTTTCCTTTCCTTGGTCATTCTGGCTAGGAGTCCATCAATCTTGTTTATCCTTTCAAAGAACCAGCTTTTTGTTCTGTTGATTTTTTTCTGTGATATTTTTGTGTTCTATGTCCCATATTTGGGCTTTTATTTTGGTGATCTGGATTCTTCAGCTAAAGTTAGAGTTTTGGTGGTCTTTTCTTCCAGCTCCCTTAGGTGGTTTATTAGGCTGTTAACTTGTGATCCTTCCATTTTCTTGATGTGTGTTCACAGAAATACAAATTGCCCTCTTAGAGCTGTTTTCATAGCATCCCAGAGGTTTTGCTGAAATGTTTCTTCATTTTCATTTGTTTCCAGGAATCTTTTAATTTCTATTTTGATTTATGTGTTTACCCAGGAGTTGTTCAGCATCATGCTATTTGGTGCCCATGTCTTTGTGGGTTTGGGGGGAATTTTGTTGGTATAGATATTTATTTTTATTCCACTGTGGTCTGAGAAGATGCATGGCAGTACTTCAATCTTGTGAAATTTGGTTATGCTTGATTTATGGCTGAGGATGTAGTTGATCTTGGAGTACATTCCATGTGGTGATTAGTAGAATGTGTATTCTGTGGTTGTTGGGTGGAGTTTTCTGTGGGTATCTACTAAGTCCATTTGGTCAAGCACCAAGTTGAGGTTTCAGATCTCTTTGCTGATTTTTTGCCTTAATGATCTATCTAGGGTTGTTAGTGGGGTATTTAAGTTTCAAGCTGAGTTTGCTCTCATAAGCAGTTTTACCATTGTCCCTGCAGTCTTAGTCAAATCACACACTTGCTCAGACCATTGAACCATCACTTACTGATCAGCTATTTCACAGCCTTAAAGTTGAAGCTCAGTTAAACGACAGCTTAAAGCCCATCCAACTCATTCAAAATTCTGACTTTGCAGAGTTTGGATTTGCAAGTGTTACCTATAAATGGCAAGAAGTAATCGCAAGTATCACTTTTAGAACCCACCTGCCAATCATTAGCAGGATGTGATTTGCATGTGCTGCCCCCAAGCCCAAATTAAGGGTAGGACAAGTAGCAAGCCCCCTTCCCCAGGCCCACCCATACCCATGATGTTGAGAGTGGTTAGTGTATTGGATTGGCACCTTTGTGCTTGGCTGGGGAAGGACAAAGGCAACAGCTGCAGGAAACTTGTCCCCTGCCAAGCTGTCTCCTGGGCTCTTCAGTGCTCCTGGATATTCTGTGGCCTAGGATATCCCCTGGTGCCTTCTCACCACACACATATACAATCTATAAACTGCAAAGTCCTATAGAGCACACCACTGCCTTAACAGCCACCACCTGAAATTATACCCGGTGCCAACCCCTACACCTCCAACCCCTGTACCCACCTCTAGTCTCTCCAGCAATCTGCCCCTTTACAGTCCATGCTGACTACCTCATTCCCCTGCTTAAAGCCCTTCTATCGTGGATATTTTTGCATGGATATTTTTGCATGTTTTGCATGCAACCATTAACCCTAACCAAACTGAAACAGAGAAGGGGTGAACAGCAAGACAAAATAGGACTCAGTTCGCCAGCCAATAGTATCTGCTAAAGCAGCGCTTCTCAAACCTTAACATGCATTCAAATCACTGGGAATTTGGTAAAATGCAGATCTTGATTCCAGACGTGTGGGCTGGTACCAGAATTTTGCATTTCCAACAAGCTTCCAGATGTTGCTGTTGCTGGTCCCTAGACCTCACATTGAGTAGCAAAGCACTGTGTCATCCTATTAACAACTGATTGGGGGCCGGGGAGAGAATTTGGTATTCAAAATAGTTTTCTTTCAAGAATACATTAATACTATAAAAGTCATCATTTTTGTAAACCAAAAGGTCAGTTTCATATGGTTCAACCTAACAACAGGTCATCCATCAATCAACTCCTAATAGAAAACAAAGCTCATGGTATCAGGATCCTAGTCAACTCACCTTGGAATAAAGAGGCGATAAGACTTCAGATCACAGTTCTAAAGGTATTAACTTAAGCTTGAAGAAGAGCACAGCCTTGTCCCTGTACTTACCAGCCCCTTTCTCACAGCCCCTGACAGAATGCTACCAGTGGGGAAAGCCTGTGGCCAGGGAGACTCCGTTCTGCCTTGTTCTAGCTTGCACATTGGAGAAACGGATCACTCCACTGAATTGCTTTTCATTGGCCTGCTCTGGTCCAAGGTGGTTTTGTAGGTCCCTTGAATCAGTGGGATGATCTGAGCAGAAGGCAGGCGTTGTACTTCTCATTAGAAGCTTATCCAACAGGGCGCGATGACTCACGCCTATAACCCCAGCACTTTGGGAGGCTGAGGTGAGAGGATTGCCTGAAACCACGGGTTCGAGACCAGCCTGGGCAACTTGGCGAGACCTCATCTCTACAATAAATCAAAAATTTAGTCGAGCATAGTGGCACGTGCCTGTAGTTTCAACTACTCGGAAGGCTGAGGTGGAAGGATAGCCTGAATTCAAGCAGGTTGAGGCTGCGGTGGCCAGGAGTGTGCCACTGCCCTCCAGCCTGGGTGACAGAGTAAAACTCCAACTCAAAAAAAAAAAAGAAAGACAGAAACTTACCCAGCTCTGGAAAGGAGGTGTGCGTTGGTTATTCCACACACCCACACTTCTCCACCTGCAAAAAGTCCTGGTTGTGGGGGCGGGGAAGGGAAGAGATTGATGGACCCTGCAGAAGCAGAGCAGCCCCCAGCCCCTGCCCTTGGTCACCCTTCTGATGGCAGAGTAGCTGCCTTAGAGTCATCTGTCTCCTTTGGCAAAACTCGCAAATGAAAAAGCAAAAGACACATCAGATCTTTCAAGAACAGCAATAATGCATGCTCTCTCCATGAGATGCTGACTCAGGGTGCTCAGATATTCTCAGATTCAAGGTACCATCTGCCTGAATGGGCATTGATGGGATATTGATGCTCATTGGTGATGTCTTACTGGTACTCTACCCCAGCTGCCCTTCAGCAGGAGCATTTTTAACAGATACCAGTGTCCAGTTTCCACTCCAAATCAATTAAATCAGAAATGGAGGGGGCCTGAGCAGGCATAAGTGGGCTTTAAAAGCACCAAGATGATCTGGATGCACAGCAAAGGTTGCAAACCACTGGGTTAGAGATGGTTGTCACAAAGTTCAAGAAAAAGAACATTTTTTTAATCATTGCCTTTCTCTACTTCCAAAACTTCACTTTCTTTTTTAATGCAATGCAGGATATTGGCAACAATGAATACTCTCTTATACTTTCAGAATCACAAATCACTTTTACATACACTATGTTATTAGATTCTCAAATCAGCCTGTGGAAAATGCTAACACCATTACAGAAAGATATATGGTGTGCTCACTGTGACATTGTTTATAAGAGACCAAAAAAAAATGGAAACAACCCAAAAGCCAGCGAGAGAATGGTTAAATATGTTATGAGATGTTTGTGCAACTGAGAATTCTATAGTTACTAAGAAGCCTTAGAGAGATCTGTATGCATTGACTTAGAAAGAAGCCGCAAGCTATTCTTAAATTTTAAAAACCAAGTTCAGAATCATAATTGCTAATGGTCCTTTTCTATTGTTTTTTAAACCCTACATGTATGTGTGTATGATTTATAAGCATAAAACAATATCTGGAAGGGTATACACTAAACTGTTAATGGTTACACGGCTTGGGCTAGAATTAGAAAGAGGTGGGAGCATCACTTTTCTAATTGCTGTGTTTTTATTTTTTTATTTTTTTTATTTTTTATTTATTTTTGAGTTGGAGTCTCACTCTGTCGCCCAGACTGGAGTGCAGTGGCCACTCCCGGCCACCGCAGCCTCGACCTGCTGGACTCTGGCGATCCTTCTGCCTCAGCCTTCCAAGTAGCCGGAATTACATGCGCGTGCTACCACGCCCGGCTGATTTTTGATTTAGTGTAGAGATGAGGTCTCACCAAGTTGCCCAGGCGGGTCTCGAACCTGTGGGCTCAGGCAATCCACTCACCTCAGCCTCCCAAAGCGCGGGATTACAGGCTGAGCCACCAAGCCCCGCTTATTGCTGTGTTTTTAATTTGCTGCAAAAATTATACTTCCATTTTCTTTAAAAAAAAAAAACTAAGACCACTGCCCTAAGTTAATTCCAACGAGAGATCATCATACTCATTTTTCAGAGGAGAAACTGATTCCCAGTGATGTGGGGTAACTTGATCACGTGACTTAACATTCATGGATTATTAGTTTGAATATATATGTATGCTATGATTCACAATTTTGTTTAAATGGGTCTTTAAAAATTAAGTAACAAAAAAGAAAATGTAGTTCACTGGACCCCTAGTCCAGCACGAGGGCTCAACAGGCAGATTGCGAATCCTTATTGAATGTGGAGGAGGAGAAGTCCCACACAGCCAGGTGACAAGGCAGGCTGGTGCATCGGGAGACTGAGCCATACACTCTCTCTCATCAGAACCACTGCATCTCGCAGCCTGGCCAGTCTCATCTCAGAGTCACCGGGCTGACTCAGGACCTAACAGCTCCCTGCTTGCCCTGAGGCTGCCAGGAAGATTTACTGGCTAACAGTGGCAGCTGTTGGTGCAGCAGGGAGAAAACGTCCACCCCTGCAGGGCAGTTCCATTCCTAATAAGGAAAATTCACTTTACACACACTCTAGGGGAAATGTCCTGGGAGGGAGCCAGAGCCAGATGGGCATGGAGCTTATTAAAAGTGTGCTTGTTACCAGAAAACATTTGCAAATATGTATGGGTATTTTTGAACGTGTGTGTATGCATTTTACACACACACACTCACTCACACATCCCTCTGAAATCCCTCCAATGAAAAGCTTGTCTTCCCAATTGTTCTTTGATATGCTTTGCAGTTCGCCCTAACGCAGGAGCAAATGCTGTGCCTTTTAATGTTGAGTTGTTGTTCTTATGCTTGTTTTTCCCTCCCACCAGGTGCAGCTCATCCACTATAACCATGAGCTATATACAAATGTCACAGAAGCTGCAAAGAGTCCAAACGGATTGGTGGTAGTTTCTATATTTATAAAAGTAAGTCTCTTGCATTCCTTCATGCTTCTCTGCCTGCCCTCCCTAACCCCTTCGGAACATCAGTTTATAGTCTCCGTTGGAGTTAGAAATCTTAAAAGGGGTGATGTCCATGCCTAAGAAAACTTCAGGGTGGTGACTTTTATACGCAGAAGATTTATGGAAAATGAGGTACCCTGCAGAAAAATGCAAAAATGGTAGGCTCCATTTTAGAGCATCAGGGTCTGAGGAATCAGGCAGCTTCTTCTGTTCTAGAAAGAAAAAGGGTGTTGGATCCAGGCACAGGCTTCAGGCCCCATCTGATGCAGTGGAATCAGAAGGGTGTACTAGTTGAAGGGGAGGAGGTGGCCCACTGATACCCCCAAAGAATTAAAGCCCTGTTCATCAGCCAGTTGCCCCTGGGGAAAAAAAGAAAAAGTAAGATGTCCCTCCCCTCCAGACACTGCACTAAACAGCTCCTTCCAGCTTCCCCACAGTTGCTCTGAGTATCATCTTCTCTCGTTCTCATGCTCCCTCATAAGCATCCAGAGAAGATAACGCAGAGGTCACCCACACTGACTTTGTGACAGTCTAAGGAAACTCTACATCTCCCTGACAGTCAACAATAACAGCACAAAATCTCCAACTAAGCAAATTCTAATTTGTTTTTTTAAAAATGATAATCACCTTTAACATTTTGGCAGATGTAGAATGAAGCAGACATGCAAATTAAAAAATAAATAATTTAAACATTGCCTTTCCATTTGGGAAAGACAATTCAAAAAAAAAAAAGCAATGTGGGGCATTCCCAAAGTCAGCAGTCACTGTGCCAATCCCTGGCCAGATCATTAGAGAAAGTGCCACACTGGGAAACTGATAAAGATGAACAGTAGAAACCCAGCATTCACCATGTCTTTATTAACAGAGCTCTCACAATGACATTATCACTACTCAGAAGAATGGGCACCAGGGACACCCCTAGGGCACTACGCCCTCTCCCTCCCTGAAAGTATCACCCTATGCTACAGAGGCTCCGCCCTACCTGGTCAGCCTCTCCAGACTCCATGCCTCCTCCTAACTTCCTCAGCCTCACCTTGGTCAAGTCGGGGCAGAGCTTTGGGTTGGGCAGGAGCTGGGAAAGAGTATCCATGACTTGTGGCTGCCCCTGACCACCCACCCCAAACTCCTCTGGTTTGCCACTAAAGAGAGGAAGGGACATTTGGCCAGGAGAACATACTTGTAGGCGTTTGTGCCTTCTTGATGCATGACATGACATCGCAAAGGAAATTGGACCAGATCCTGCTGGCCTCTTCTCCATATCTCTTGGCATCATCACAAACCCTGGAATAATAATAATAAAGTAGATTTCTGAATGCCAGGCACAGTGATATGTATGTTATGTCGATTTTATCATTTAACTCTCACAATAAAATAATGAGTTCAGCATTAGTGTCTGTATCCTACAGGTGACAAAAATGGTTCAGAGAACCTTTGGCATTCCACCCACGTGCATGTGGCTCATCATAGCACAGCCAAGAGAGCAAACTAAGACTTGTCTGACTTACATTCTCATGACCTTAATCCCACTATACTCCTTGCCAAAGAGTAGAGAACGTAGAAGGCAAAAGGAGAGAAAATGACATTTTAAAATACCCCACACTTTCTTGCTACCCACAAGCACAGGGCAAATTCCTGTATCCCTAAGCCAGTTCCAATTATGACATTGATAACCAATTGGTGTGAAGCCGGCAGATAGGTCACAATATTTTCACACCTGTCTGGGAGCTCACCTCCCTCTGGTGCTTTCCCAGTAAGGACCCTGGGAATGATTCCTGCCCCAGTGATTCCTGTCTTTTGGAAAGTGTCTCAGTCTTGGCTCCTGACTTTGCCTCACTTTGCTTAAAGCTCTTGAGCCAGTGACTGTTGCCCTGGAAGCACAGGCACATTACAGCTGACAGTGATGGATATGCTGGGATAACAGCAGTCTACTGGCGTGTTTCTCAAGCTCTTGCAGAAACATTTACTCCTACCGAGATCATGACAAACACTCAGGATGTGCACGTCCAGGCTGCTACCCTGTGGATTGCTGGGAGGAACTTATGCCCTAGACACTGCGGTCAGAGAAGAGGACAGTGACTAGCTCCTGCATCTTCCCAGACCAATTTGGCTAGTAAAGATGCTCCCATTCTTTCCCTGAGCAAACCTGAGGCTTTCTGGCTAGATCTCAAAATAAGCCACAGTATTTCTATCTTTGCTCCACATAATCAACTCCCAGACAATCAACTCCACAGTGAGTTATCCAAGCTGTGACTGACCGTTCACTCATCGCAAAACACTAATGGATCATGGGATACAGACCGGCCCTCTGCCAGAAACTGGTACCCAGAAATGAAGTGAACAAAGCCCTTGGTCTCTATGGGTGCACGACCTCTTGTCGTTGCCCTCCCTTCATTCTGATCTCTCTGTCTCCTCTTCCAAGTTCCCCAGAGGGTAGGCAGGACCAGGATGCAGGAAGCCCCACATCTGAGTAGTCGAGCCCTAGAGCTGCCATCCTGGCTGAAAGCTGAGCCCCAGAAAGCTTAAAGTTATTGGCTAAAAGGAGATACTTGTTTATCTGTGGGTTTTATTTATCTCTGCCCTCCACAAATTCCCTCATCCTTGCTGTGACCACAGGGAGCTGAGATTTGGCTGTAATTGCTGCTCAATCACACACCATTAACTTCCCACTTAAGCTCACTTATACCAAGTACATATTTTATCCTCTCACCCACGCAGCCAACACCCTAGAGCCCACAAATCATCTGCGTGCACTTTGGAAATTTTTCAATTATTTTTAATCAGCTCAAAAGGGCCTGGTCCCCACGTTAGAGTTGCCCAGACTCAGCAGATACCAGGAGCCCAAGGCACCTGGTGATGAAGGTACGTGGCAGATTCCTTGCCTGCCACAACGATGTACTCTTGGCCGCCCTTCTCTCATGGGGCACATCAGAGCAAACGGGAAGATTCAAGCTATCCTTTAAATGGATGAGGAGAGGGTCACAGCACACGTTGAATTTAGCGCAAGGGTCTCCAGGGGCAACAGTGTTTGACTTGGGACTTTTTTCTATTTGGGGGTGGACTTTTGCCTCCATTGAGCCTCTGTCACTCACCGATCTCCCCTTGGCTTGTGTCTCACTACAACACACCCAGGAAACTGCAAAAAGAGAGACAGATGGAGGAAAAATAAACAGTCTGTGCTTTCTCCAAGCTAAAATTACCTGTTGCTTATCTAATAATAATAATCATCTGCTGCAATTTTTCCAACCCTCAGAATAAATCAGATTTAAAATGTTGATGTGTCACAACATCCGATTAGCAGCTGAGGCATAAATTACAGAGCAGAGTGAAGCAAGGAAAGAGATAAGTGACTAGGATGAACAATAGTACCTCGGAAAAGACTGAGTAAAAGAGGGATTAAAAAAAGAGACCCTTCATGAATGTGACACCATATCACAATTTCATAAATGGTGAGTCCCTAGCTTAAGACCCTTGGATCTGGCTTCTTCTCCCAAAGGAAGAATTTGGAGATATAAGGACACAGACATAAAATGGGAACTGATCTCTGAACATCTGACCCAATGTTTGGCCCAAAATAGGCATTTATTTATTGGATGGATGCATGAGTTTGATGGATGAATGGGTGGATGGATGGATGGATGGATGCATGGGTGGGTGCATGGGTGGATGCATGGGTGGGTGCATGGGTGGGTGGATGAGTGAATGGGTAGGTTGGTGGAGGGGAGGACTGAAGGAAGGTTGATTGAATGACATGCTTATGATATATTTAATCCATGCAATAATAAACAATGATATAATAAGGTTCTATATTACATTTTAGAAGAGTTTTTCTTCCCTCTCCTGATACCTCTATTCTGGGTACTCTTTCTGTCTGACTCTACCTAGATAACTATCCTCTTCCTAACATGCCTTCCTTACCACCTGCTTAAAACCCTTGTATCGTTCCCCATTACTACAGAATAAAGCTGAAATGTCCTAACAGGACATTCAAAGCCTAACATGAATGTGCCCCTGCCTACCTCTCCCGGCTCACCTCCCATCCTTCCCCACTCTTAGCTCCAACTACATTAAAATCCTTGCGTGAGCATGTCTAGTTCTTACTCCCCTATATCTATGTACGTACAGGTCCTCTGTACAGAACTCTTTTCCTTGCCTTTTCTCCTTTTCTACACTCTACCACTAAAACACTTTGTTAACTTTTACCCATCCTCCCAGACTCAGTTCCTGCCTTAGTTCATCCCCTGATTCCCCAGACAATAGGTGGTCATCCCCTAATACCATCACACCTGCAACTACATTATAGTATCCTTCACACTACATTGGAACCATTTGTTTTGTCTTCCTTCTCTAGACTGGGGTTTCCTTGAGAGTAGGGTCTGTGTCTTTGATCTCTGGTTTCCAACCATCATAGTGTTTGACACATGGTAGGTACTCAGTAAATATGAATGAATAAGTGAATGTAGGGAGATGATATTTATCCTGGGAGAGTGATGTCCTGTCATTAATATTTTCTTTTCTCCTCTAGGTTTCTGATTCATCAAACCCATTTCTTAATCGAATGCTCAACAGAGATACTATCACAAGAATAACATACAAAAGTAAGTTTGGTTCAATTTTCTCTACAGCAACTTTTCTATAAAGGTTAGCCCTGCCTGAAGGCAAGAAGCCAGAACTGATGATCTCCACGGGGCCCTTTCAGCTTCGCGATCCTGTAATTCTGTAGAAAGCTACTCTGAAGAGTCAGGGTTGGCTAAGAAGCAGCTCACTTCAAGCCCAAGTCCCCGGGGTGCCTTTGTCATCCACGCCTGTCTAAGGCAATTATGATTATGATGATGGTGGTCATCCTTATCCCATGGATGGGTAATGAGCTGGGGGACTCTGCCAGCTGACAAACTCCACCATGTCAACTGGCCGCAGTGGGGCTCTGCCAATTATGAGACTGAAAAAGCACCTACCACATACTATAGATCTAGCCCCAACACTTAAGGAGACCCTAGGCTGGCCCAGGTCTCTCCTTTTGTGTGTCAGAGTCTCCCTTCCTGGCAGAGATAGGATGGCATCTTCTTCATTTGCCTGTGTGCCCACTAATCTGAAGGACTCTGCCCAGTTTTCTTTGGTTTCCAGAGTGTTTTATCCCCAGACCCCTTAAGCAGAAAAGAGAGAACAGTGCAAGGTTGAAAGAGGTAGAAAAAAGAGGCTACAGCTCTTATTCACAAAAATCCCAGAAGTTTAAAGGTTTGGAGAAAGTTGTGTGTGATAGCACATACCAAGAAATGAACGTAATCAGTACAAGAAAAAAAAAATTTAGCCTGTTTGGGTGTGAGCAGGAAACTGGGACTCAAATCCTGGCTTTGTCCTTCATCAAGGAGCTTCCTTGCTTAGACTCTATTTCCTCATCTGTAAAGTTAAAATGTTGAACTTCAGGTTTCTAAAGTCCTTCTAGGTCTAGGATTTTGAATCAAACAGTAGGCAAATAATTATTTTCACAGAAGTGAAAAACAACATACAAACATTCTAGCATCCACATCCCCTTGGCGTGCCCTTCACCAAGCTAGGAGCTCAGCTGTGTCTGCAGGTTTCATCCCTAATGGTGATGGGAAAAGACAGAGTGAGTGTCCACATGTCTCACTTTGGACTGCTAGAGGGAGAGGATGAAGAACCCATCTCTCATTCAATTACCCTACTCATTCCACAAACATTTCCTGCACACCTGCCCCATGAGGCACCAAGTGAGGCTCCAGAAATGTAAAGATGACTCAGACCACAGCCCTACCCACAAGGTGCTCACAGCCAAGTCCTTCCTATCCACCTGCAGAGGTTGGAAGGCTGGCGGAGATGAGGATTGAACACTGAGACACACACTCCACCTAGACAGACATCGCCCAGAAGAATGAATTAAGTTGTCTCCATACACATTCCGCCCCTCCTCATCAGTATTCCTATGAAATCCTCTCCAAGCACACACTTAGATTGCTCAGCTAGGGGAGATATTTCTGTCTTGTGTGTAAATAGCACATTTATAACTGCCCATAAAAGATTATTATTCTTTTAACTTTTTTGATTAAAAAAGCATGAAAATTAAATAAAATGTTTTCAAATAATCTTGGATTTGCAGTTTAGAGACCGTGAAAAGCCATGAAATCGCACATTAAGCCCCAACACACAATCTAACAGATTGCCAGTTGCCGAGTTAATCATTAGTGAGACCTTCCTCCCCACCCCACCCCCAGCACTGGTCTGATTAATATTAAGTGATGTGGCTTGTGCCACTGAGGGATGAGCAAGGGAGGAGAGGGGAGGGAGGGAGGGAAAAGGGGAAAGACAGATGGAAGGCAAGAAGGCAGGAGGGAAGGGGAAAAGGAGGAAAAGAGGGAGGGAGGGAAAGATAGATGGAAGGAAGAAAAGAAGGAGGGAGAGAATGAAGAAAGAAAAGAGAGAAGGAGGGAAGGAAGGAAGGAAAGAGGGAAGGGAGGGAGGAAGGAAGGGCATTCAAAGCATTACAGATGGAGGAAGCAGCATGCACAAACTTGGAGAACATTGAAGGACTGTGGAACATTCAGAGGGAGGAGCTCTGTCTTCATCTGCTCTTGGTCAGTGCCTAAGATGAAGCATTCCCAGTAGGCATTGGTGATGGCTGAGTGAGTGGAGTGCTGAATGACCTCCTTCAGAGAGTGACAGGGACAGAGGGAGCAGCAGGAAAGATGTCCTGGAGCGGGATCTTGAGCCGTGCCCAGGAGTTTA
This sequence comes from Tarsius wallacei, assembly GCA_963574415.1. Classification (NCBI taxonomy): domain Eukaryota; kingdom Metazoa; phylum Chordata; class Mammalia; order Primates; family Tarsiidae; genus Tarsius; species Tarsius wallacei. Next base: position 36,099 of record CAUYQG010009707.1, read on the forward strand.
TGCAGAAGGCAGGAAAGCGCATTTGAAGAGATGCCCTCACCACCTCTGAAGACGCAGTCCTAGAGATACAAGTGGGAGAAAAAAGGAGCACCCTGTCCCTCGTACTCTGTGCCTGTCAGGGCCAAGGGAAAAGAAAGGGGAGCTCACGCAAGATAAAGAGCCTGACCTGCATTAGGCCCCCTGATAACAGGAATTTTGTGCTCTTACGATCCAGCAGGGAATAATGGCGGTGTCCCCAGCAATGACCTTTATCACATACCTGAAGGGAGCAGCACTGCAGGGATAATGACAGCTGATCCAAGGGAATGGCCTAGACACCGCTTTGCCCAGGACACTGTGGCAGAAAGGGATTGATTTACTCAGCAGGAAACCACAGCTCTCTTCTGTCCAGCTAAACTCCCAGCCTGCGGAAGGTTGCCGCGTGGCAAGGAGCGGAGTATGGAGCAGGAGTCATTCACTAGGACACAGCCAGTGGGTGGGAAATACACACCTGAAAGTCTCTACCGAGGCTCTGCAAAAGGCAGCAGGCTGTGCTGGCACTGGCCTATGAATTCAGGTCGAGAGGAAGACAGCACCACTCGCTCAGGGGCACCTATCAGGATATCCTGCTTCCCTATTGCTAAGAGGGAGAGAGAAATCAGCCCCCCACCACTGCCATTACAACCACACTAGCAAGGGACACCTGACTTCCTTCCCTCCTCACTCTCCCAGGCAGCCCATTCTACTGCTGCTACCCAGAAAGACCCAAGCATAGCTTCAGTCTGCCCTGTTCATTCAGATGCAGTGCCCACTTCACGATGTGCAGAGCCTCAGGAAAAGGGAGGTGGTGCTAATCGAGCATTCTCCACACTCTGGGGTCTGTGATTTAGTATGGCTTCTTACCTAGTGCTCACAAAGTCCTTCAGACTGGGTATGATTGCTATCCCCAGTTTGCAGATGAAAAAACCAAGCCTCCGAGAAGTGAAGTCATGTGACCAAGGGCACAGAGGGCATAAGTGACTGAGTGAGCCAGCAACTTCTGTATAGTAAACAAGTATTCAGCAAAAAGTGTTAATTTCCCATGGGTTGGTTGGAGTAACCCTGCTTCCAGCTGCAGATCACTTGAGGCAGCTCTGTTCTACATGGCTCCCATTTTTCTAGGACCAAGAGGATGTCCAAAGCAAGTATTTCTCATGGTGAAGGTCAGAAACACATGATGTGACTTCAAGCCTAGTGGTGAAATTCACATACTCACTTCTGTCCACTTTCCACTAGCCAAAGCAAGTCACATGGCCAGACTCAACATCCAGATCCTCCCAGGAGGTGAGACTGGGGAAGGAGTAAAACATTTCCTGAATGAATAGTCTATTTTTCCATAGTGGAAGAGCAAGGATTCAAACGTAGGTCCTCCTGGGTGCTTATTCCTATATTTTTTCCTTTCTGTCATGCTTTCTCCCTAAGGAGTAAGGAATAGCTCTGAGGTCTTGAAACTAGTCATAACGCTGATACACTGACATTCCATGAAACTTATCAGCACGTTTTTCTCTTAATTCCAACTTTTTCCATCATCAGATAGATAACGTTGCCTCTTCCTTTCTTGGTTTCTGCCCAACACTGCCAACAGGTAGAGCTGCTGGGCAGAAACCATTACATTCATTCATTCATTCAACCAGTTTGAAGAGCTATCTCTTTGCTTTTTGCATTTGCTTCCACTTGAAAGAGACATTCACTAACCCCAGAATTCATAGGAGCTTTGACAGTTCGGGTTCAGCCTGGTCTAAGCTCTCTGCAACTCCTTCCTGGCCCTGGGCATGGGACCTCCAGTGGACACCAGTGTCATCCAGAAGGACACAGTGACATTACCATTAGTGCCATACACAGTAACCAGAGAAGGCACAGAGATTGATTCTAGATAGAGTCAGTCTTCTTTAGATCTTCTCCTTGGAGGCTATTGTAATGAGAAGCCAATTTAAGACTTTAAGCAGAGTGATGTGATCTGCTGTCAAAAATAATCACCCTGGTTGCTTGGTTAAGAATAGGCCACAGAGGCACAGAGGTAGACGTTTGCAGCAATCCAAATGATGAGACGATGGCACTGATCATGACCAGGCAAATGGGGTGGGATGGGGAAGAAATGAATGCATGCATTTTGAAGGAAAAGCCAAATGATTTCCTGATAGGTCTGATGTGTGATGTGAGAGAAAGAGGAGTCAGGGTGACTGTAAAGTTTTTGTCCTGAGCAACTGGAAAGAAGACGTTTCCATCCACTGAGATGGGGGGAAACACTGTCGATGAAGCATATTTGTGGGTGGAAAGGGAATCAGAAGTTTTGAGCAAGTTGAGCTTGAGATGTTTATTAGTTATCCAAGAAGAGGTGTAGAGTAGGCAGTTGGATATATGAGTCTGGATTTCAGGAGAGCGAACTGAAGATATAAATGTGGAAGACATCAGCATCCAGATGGTGTTTAAACATTGGTGAAATCATGAGAGTGAGAATAAATAGAGATGAGAGGCGGGACATGTCCCCACTTTTGAAAGAACAACTCAAATCTCCATGACTTAAGATTGAAAATCACTTCTAAACGTATCTTTAAGATTCTACTGTAGCAGAGCGTGGTGGCTCACCCCTGTAAACCCAGTACTTTGGGAGGCAGAGGCGAGTGGATTGCCTGAGCTCAGGGATTCAATACCGGCCCGAGCAATTTAGCGAGACCTCGTCTCTACAATAAATTTTTTAAAAATGAGCCATGTGTGGTGGCACATGCCTGTAATTCTAGCTACTTGGAAGGCTGAAGAGGAAGAATCACCTGAGTCCAGCAGGTGGAGGCTGCGGTGGCCATGGGCGTTCCACTGCACTCCAGCCTGAGTGACAGAGTGAGACTCCTACTCAAAAAACAAAAAAACAAAACAAAAGATCCCACTGTAGAAGAGGCTCCTGTGTGGCTGTCTCTTCAGCTAGCTGAGGAGCTTCAAGGAGACAGGAGTGAGCATGGAAGCATGGGATGAAACCACAACAAGTTGGCAGCTGCAAGAGACACAGTCCATGTGCCTGTTGTATGAACTGGGCACAGAATGAACGACCAGGGAGGAAGGAGAATGGTGAAAAATCATTCTTTTGAGCCAGTTAAGGAAGTTAATACCAGGGAATCCATAAAAGGAGAATCTTGCCAAGGGGACTGAGAATTTGGGAAGCCAAATGCCAGCTGGTAAATGCCACCACATTCATGGAGGGTAGTGTGTTCTGGTAAAGAAAGAGGAAACAATGCAGATCTGGGTTGACTTCGGCCAAGCTCCTTAACATCTCTGAGAGACAAATTCCCTCATCAGTCAGATGAGGGTATTAATACTGATATTGAAAGGGCTGGGGTGAGAATTAAACAAGGTAATGAGTAAGTGGCCTGAACAAAGACTGGTATAAACTAGGTGCATAATAAATGTGTATTCCTAAGTTGTCCCAAGGTGTATGGCTGTCAAATCCAGCTTCCTTAAGAGCAGAATACAGATCACTGTGATACCAAATAAAAATTATGTCAAAGGTGAATATAGGACATGCAGGCAACAGACTTTGCTTTCTATAAATGAAACACAGCTCGTGTGTTTGAATCCGTGCAGTGGATGGCAATAACTTTATGAGATTCTACTACTTTCCTTGGAAGCTTAGATTTCTTATGTCTGAGTAAAACTTATAAAACACTGTCACTAACCAGGACCGACAATGGAAAAGACCAGCCTGAATTAATTTCAGGCTGAATTTAGAAAATCTTCTAAAGAAAATCCATTTTATTAAAGTTAAATTCCCCTTCAAAAGATTGAGGGTCAAGATGAAAATCATGACATTGAAAAATGGATTTTCTGGAGGAGATACTGGTAATTTACTTGAAGTATTTTAATTTTTTAATGTGGTATATTGGAATAATGCTAATATCCCTGTTTTCCTTGTGTTAATTAATTAGCACTAATTAATTAACAGAACTCCAATTACATAAAGGTAACATTCTTATCATTTTAGTATCCACATGATTTCATTGAGTTTTTTTTTTCTTTGTTTTTTTGGGGGGGGTTTGGGGTTTTTTTAATAACAATATTTTGTATTATGATATTGTGGAGTACAGTTAAGGGTTAGGTATACAAATATGCTTCGTTCAGGCACCCTTGTTGATAAGAGGTGTCTCCCCATCCCCAGACAGATATTGACTACCGTTAATCCCATCTCCCTCCCCCCCATAGTTTCCCACCACTGTTAGTTATTTTCTTATAGTAATATGTTGGATGTTCAAGGGTCACTATATGAGTGAGAACATGTGATACTCAGACCTTTGTTTCTGTGAGAGGTCACTCAATATTATAGATTCTAGTACCATCCAGGTTGCTGTGAAATTCATGATTTTGTTCTTTTTTATGGCTGCGTAGTATTCCATCATGTATATGTACCACTTTTTTTTTTTTTTTTTTTTTTTTTGAGTTGGAGTCTCACTCAGTCGCCCAGACTAGAGTGCAGTGGCCACTCCCGACCACCGCAGTCTTGACCTGCTGGGCTCCGGCGATCCTTCCGCCTCAGCCTTCCAAGTAGCCGGAACTACAGGCGTGCGCTACCACACCCAGCTAATTTTTTTGATATATTGTAGAGATGAGGTCTCGCCAAGTTGCCCAGGCGGGTCTTGAACCCGAGGGCTCAGGCAATTCACTCACCTCAGCCTCCCAAAGCGCAGGATTAAAAGCTGAGCCACCGAGCCCGGCCTGTACCATTTTTTTTAATCCAGTCCTCTTTTGATGGACAGCCTGGTTGCTTCCAGGTTCTTGCTATTGTGAACAATGCTGCGATAAACATATGTGTGCAGGTATCTTTTTTATAAAGTGATTTGAGTTCATGCACCACCATGCCCAGCTAATTTTTTTTTTTTTTCCATTTTTTGTAGAGACAAGGTCTCACTATGTTGCCCAGGCTGATCTCAAACTCTTGGGCTCAAACAATCCTCCCACCTCGGCCTCCCAAAGTGTTGGGATTACAGGCATGAGCTATGGCACTCGGCTGAGCCAGCATTATTTTTTTAGAGAGATTTTTATGCTATTTTCAAGTGATGAAGCTAAGTGACTAATGGAGTGCAAAGAGCCTTCTTAAATGGGGAGGAGAGAGTAGTTATTAGAACATTGCATATAAATGAATGCTTTCTTCCAACATCCTAGGACAGTGTATTATTGCAGTTGCTTCATTCTCTCTCAATTTCACGTGCCTCATTCATTTCATAGATAATAAATACAATGGAGAGCTTCAGTCCCATAGATTCCAAAGGATCACAAATTCCAAATTTAAAAAGATATGGTCTTAGCATATTTCCCCTAAGGAAATAAAGGCACACCGCTGAAGGCATATGGAGGGGAGCTATTAAACATGGTGTTTTGGCACCTAGTACTAGCCCCTTAAAGCATCTTTTTCAGTCTTACCTGTTTACAACTTTGTTTTAATCCTCCCTAAACCCTTCCACTAAATTACGTATGTGTTCAGCCAGGCGCGGTGTCTCATAGCTGTAATCCCATCACTTAGGGAAGCTGAGGCAAGAGAATTACTTGAGCCCAGGAGTTCGAAACCAGCTTAGACAACCTAGCAAGGCCTCTCCTCTACCAAAATTAAAAATAAAAAATTAGCTAGGCACGGTGGCACACACTTGTAGTCTCAGCTACTCAGGAGGCTGAGGTGGAAGGACCCCTTGAGTCCAGGAAGTCAAGGCTGCGATGAGTTGTGAGCATACATACTGGTGCACTCCAGCCTGAGTGACTGAGATTCTGAATCGAAAGCATGTTTGGGCAAGGACAAACTAACTGGAAACTGCCTTATAATTCTCAGTTCTTTGGGAAGTATTTTCTTCACCACTCCTCAGAGGGATACGCTACTAAATGAGATGAAATATCACCAAGGAGTTTAAGCATATTGCTCCCGGTGCCTTTCTCTATGCTTAATTGAACTTGTACTTTCATTTCAAAGGACTGGCTTTGGAAATGTTTTCACAGAATGCGAAATCTCTCTCTCTCTCTCTCTCTCTCTCTCTCTTTCTCTCTCTCACACACACACACACACACACACACACACACACACACCCATATTGCAATCTAAGCAGTTACACCAGCAAGGAACAGAACAGGAGCTGCTTACCTCCATGAATCCAATTCTCAGAGGCCCTTTCTTGCATTCATCGTTTGTGTAAAACAAAAAAAAAACATATTACTTTATTCTTTAGTAATTGCCTTTTTTCATTTCAGTTGAATTTGACTCCGATCACAAGAGGAAATGTCATTCTACATGAGAAAATTGCCAAATAGTTCCATATTGATCAGGAACAAGTGCAGTATTGATCTCTGAAACTGCCGTGCCTTGTTCTCATTGGAATAGTCTTCAAATGGGAGCTTCATAAGCAGGGACCCAGGCAGTGTTACATTTCATCAGTGGTCCATGTGACTGAGCATGATCCGTTTAACAGAGACTGCCATTGAAGCTCAGACTCAGGGAAAGATTCCCCATTATGTGGTCCTAGGCATTTTATCATAATGTGCTTCTCTTTAAGAAAAAGTCGACGACAATTTGGGAGTTGTAACCATGCCTAAGAATTCAGTATAAGATAAATCATAGATTCAGCAAGAAGGTGTCATAAAATCAAAAGTACAGCTGTCAACTTCTGCAGTCAACTGAAAGAATAAAATTGGGGTATAAACTATGCACAAATATTCTATATTTATTGATTGTCCAAGGGATCTTCCTATACTGTACAGATATAGCCAATACATTAAAAAAATTACAACACTGTCATACAAAAATTTGGCCTACCTAAGATAAATTTGGCTACAAAAAGTTGTTTAAGTTATGAGATGTTTTGGATCCAGAGAATTTTTTTTTAACCTGAGGCTACAACTATCCAGAACTGTCTGGTGCCCCCAAGTAAGAATTTACATGACTTGTCCATGAAGGACTAGTAAGTTACTGGCAAAGACACAATTGAATTAAGACTATTGGCTAGAAGTCTAGGGATTTGCTCTCAATAAGCTATTTTCCCACATCACAAGTAGATAGGCAGATAGGTGATAGAAACAGAGGTAGATAGATGATTGATGATAATGATAGATAATGGATATATAGATAATGATGATGATGAAAGATAGATGATAGATAATAGAAATGACAGGGAAGATGGATGAGAAAGAGAGAGACAGAGAAAAGGTTAGATAGATAGATAGATGATAAAAATGATAGGGAAAGTAGAATTTGATAGATTAGACAGAAAGATAGACAGATGATAGAAATGATAAGATAGATGATAATGAAGATAGATATATAAAATCACTTTATAAAACTATTCATCAAAATTTATTTGAATGTCTGCCATGACTTACTCTCAATAAATATCCTTAAAGCAAGCAGAGGCATGCATGATCACCCCTTTAACCTCTGAGCTTCACCCCAAACTTGTCTTTCTGTGCCCAAATAACTCTGACCCCCTCTAGATCTTTACCATCCCTATTAATGAATAGAGCTGTGAGAGTTTAGAAGGGTGACTCCACCTTCCAGTGTGTTCATTTTCAGTCTCCTTTCTGTTTACAATGCCCAGGCGATAGCACTCACATGCACAAAATGATGGTTTTCTGCTGGCCACTGCATGGACAAGACAGTCTGTGGGTAATAATTAGCTCCTGGCCTGATGAGCCATGAGAAAAATCTCAATGTACCTTGACACTAGGACTGGCAGCTCCTGGTTTTACCCATATTCTTTTCTTGGGTCTCATTGCCTCTATCCTATCAAATACACTAAGCAAACTTCAGTAAGGAGAAAAGAAGATGCAAAAAGGTAGGCTTCAGGTCTCAAATCTCAATACCTAAAAGTCAGGACACTGATTTAATGGCAGTCTTTGAGGCAGCGTAGTGAATCATGAGGACAAACGTTACATGTTAAATGCACACCGACTTTAGCTATGTGAGCATGAGGGTATAGGTTTGTTTGGTGTAGAAACATACTAATGCCTTATGGAGATGGAAACAAGGCAGGCAGTCTCACCTTGATGTCTTGGGGTGTGATTTACATGCAGGAGATGGTAGGCAGCATGTCTTTGAGCTAATGGTACTGACTAGTGCCTCGGAGATGTTTTTCATTATCTGATAGATGATGTTGCCTCTTCCTTCCTTGGTTTCTGCCCAACACTGCCAGCAGGTAAAGGGTCTGGGCAGAAACCTTTTCATTCATTCATTCAACCAGTGTTTTTTGAGCACCCACTATGCCGCCAACCCCATGCTGGAGCGTGAGGAACAGAGACAAAAGATGTACACCCTTCTTCTGAAGGCTCACAGCTCAGTGGGGGCAGTCAAACAGGCAAAGAGTTCTAGGTAAGATAATTCAGTAAGTACAGTGAAAGAGGAGGGGCCCTAGTTCAGTTAGGAAAGCCAGGGAGTCCTGGAGGAGAACAGTAGTGGTGATCCTGGGGAAGCTGGCAAGGATACTCCAGGTAGAAAGGAGGTAACATCAATATTACTCAGCACTGCTGAGTACTTACCTGGTCTGCACCTTGTGCTAGGTACTTGAAAAGCATGATCCCATTCATTTCTCAAACAACCCTGTGAGCCAGGGACTCCAGCCATCTGCATATTACAGATATGGAAATTGAGGCTCCGTGGGTTACCAGCAGGTCCAAGGTCACACGGACAGTGAGCAGCACAGGCAGCACCATGCCTCAGGTCTGAGTCCAAAGCTCACATTCTTCACACTGGGTCTTTCCGAGTTCTGTAGAGTAAGGAGGCAAAAAGGGAAAAAGTTCAAGTATGAGCATCAACAAGATTCGCAAGGAAGAACACAGTGGTGTCTCAGGATCCAGGGTGTGGAAGGGCAAAGTCCTGTGTCTTCTGATGATGGTTGCGTTTCGTGGAGGAAGTGGATGAAGAGGAGTCTCCTGACAGGACCACAGCAGATGGAGTCTGGGGGACCAGCCCTATGGTGTTCTGGAAACACGCTGTTTCCCTGCGTGGGGGATAAATAACCTTGCCTCTTGCTTCTAGCCTGCACCACCCCCGCCTCCAACTCTTTCCTCAAATATGGCCATGGTACAGAGGTGGGTTATAGTTTCAGAGAAACATAAATGTTCTTTTTCTTTACTCCAGTCATGCCTGATGCCCCTCATCCAGCTGCCTCCTTCATTCCCTCCTCCCCACTGCCCCGAATAAAATAAAATGCAATCATAACAGCATGCTAGAGTACCCAGTGTGCTCCTTGTGCAAGCTTGGTTAAACAAATCACATTGACCTTTAATAAAAATGTGCTGAATGCTTCCTTCTCTCATTCAATATGTTAATCTTCAGGCCAAACCACCGTCAGCGCAAGCCTCATTAAGCACAAATCTGATCATGCTACTCCCCGGCTTCAAACCCTTCAGTGGTTCTGCATCACCTCCAGGATGAAGCCCAAACTCCCCACAGCTCAGAGAGGGACCTTCTGGGTTCAGCCTGTGTTGACCGCCCCCCTAGCCACATTTCCCACAATATCCCTCCCCCTGAGTCTCCACAGCCCCCTGCGTCTCATACTACAGCTGTCCCCAAGTACACACCACTTTAAATGTTCCCTTGGCTCTTTCTCTAGCATGGCTCTGTCTACAGTGCCCTTGATACCCCAGCTCCCTACCAGCCACACACTGATCACCTCCTGTCATTTAAGATGCAGTTCAGGTTAGCACCTTGATTCATCCTTTCCTGAGTACCACTCCCCACACACCCCTCTAGACAGAACTGACAGCCTTCCTCTGGGTCCAGTGCAGATTTATGTCACTGTCTCTGTGACTCCTTCTGCATTTTTTTTTTTTTTGAGTGAGAGTCTCACTCTGTTGCCCAGGCTGGAGAGCAGTGGCACTCTCACAGCCACTGCAGCCTTGACCTGCTGGACTCAGGTGATCCTTCTGCCTCAGTCTTCCAAGTAGGTGGAACCACAGGCATGCACCACCACACCCAGCTGACTTTTTGATTTATTGTAGAAACAAGGTCTCACCGTGTTGCCCAGGCTGATCTCGAACCCCTGAGCTCAAGTAATCCTCTGGCCTCAGCCTCCCAATGTGCTGGGATTACAGATGTGAGCCTCTGTGCCCAGCCTGTGTTCATTTAATTATTTCCTGCTCACCTATACCTGGCTTAGTGCCTGACACATATTAAGGACTTAAGAAACAGTCAGAGGAAAATGATGAATACCCAACGTATACTTACTGTGTTGGTACCTGATCCAACTCCCGGGATCCATCACATGGGTGTGTACTCTGGACACTGCGGCTTTGTCATGGAAGCATCTGACCACACAGGCCACAATGCAGACCCAGCCTGGTCATATTTCAGGGACTGCGTCCTTCTTGACCATCCCCTAGTTCCCTGGTGTCTTGATGGAAAGGCAGACACATAGACAGAAAAAGTGAAAGAAAGTCCTTCCTCCTAGGGTTGGTCTCCAAATCCAGCATGACCAAATTCCCTCATTGGCTGTCTTCTTCATTGGCATTGTGTGAACATAGTCTTGGAGGGGTTTCATTACCCCATCAAGGGATAATAGAAGGCCAGTAGGAGCAGTTTTTGAATGGAGTAGGCAAGTTGTGGTTTTATTTACATCATTCCAACCCACTAGCTTAGTTGATCTGTCCATAATTTAATTGACAAGCAAAGGAACATTGAAATTCAAGTTGTCTTGGCAAAGATGACTCTTTCTCATCAGAGACAGCTGAATGAGCAATTTCTGAAGGAAGAAACAGTGAGGAGAGCATCTTTTCCCAGGAAAATAGATTAGCAGCATTAATCAGTAGGTAACTACAGGCAGGTCAAGGTGTACTTATCACCCTGACATGCTAGCCTACATATATGTATTTTGCTATTGGTTTTCAATCTCTTCAACTAGCATGAGGATAGACATTGAATCCATCTTGTTTTTTGCTCTATCTCCAGGGCCTAACACTGTACCTAGCACAAAGAGGTACCTAGTGAATATTTGTTGAATGAATGAATGACCTTGATCTGGAGGTCAGGAGGGCTGGGTTCCAATTTCCACTCAGCAGTCACCAGCTAGCTCCGTGACCGTGGCCAGGTTACTTTGCCTCTCTGGTCTTCTGTTCCTTGGCAATGACGATGTCACCATCTGCCTGACCTATCTCACTGAGTCAGTGTGAGGTTCCAGCTGTATGTGAAAGTCTTTCTCTGCCATTATATGTGCATAATACAAAACATGAGCAATTACATCAACCACTGAAGATTTAATCCTTTCTTACTGTGAGTTAGACATATGAATGAGAACATGTGGAAATTCAGGGGAGCTGGGAGGCCAGTCTTATCCCTCTGCCAGCCAGGCTTTGAGTCCCTGCTGTGTGTTCTCTAGGTCTCCTGGATTAGCCTCATGGTGGGTGTTCCTCGCACCCCAGGGGATGTGATACTTCTGGAGACATAGATCTGGAATCACTGGAGTACAGGGGGCCAATGAAGCCATGGATATAGATGGACTACCCTTGGGTGGGAGCATAGAGTGAGAAGGAACCTTGGGGAATTGCATCATGGAGAGAAGCAGGTAGCAGATCAGTAGTCAACAACAGAACTGAGAGGGAATGGCCAGAAAAATAGAAATACTGAGTATGGAATTTTGGAAGCTAGGAGAAGAGAGCAATAATGTGCTGAAAGAAAAGAGATGGGGCCGGGTGGTGGCTCATGTCTATAACCCCAGCACTTTGGGTGGCCGAGGCAGAAGGATCACTTAAGGCCAGGAGTATGAGAATAGCCTGGGCAACGTAACAAGGTCCTGTCACTGTAAAAGTAAACAATTAACCAGGTATGGTGGTGCATGCCTGTAGTCCTAACTACTCAAGAGGCAGGAGGATCACTTGAGCCCAGGAACTCTAGGCTATAGTGAGTTGTGATCATGCCACTGTGCTCCAACCTGGGAGACAGAGCAAAACCTTGTCTCAAAAAAATTAAATTAAAATGTGAAAAGAAAGAAGAGGATCATGAGGAGAAGAAAAGGATGAGAGGCGCATTACAATTTATTGAGATTTGAAAACTCCAATATGTTACACTTCTAAAAAATATAACCAATTCATTAAATTTTAAAAAGTCAAAGGAAATATACCAAATGCTAATAGCAATTGTGATTGGAATTGTTGTTATTTTCTTTTTTCTCTCTTTTTTGCCATATGGTCTGATATGTATGCATTTTATTTTTATCATTGAATAACTATATTTAATAATAAAAGATATGTGAGTGTGAATACCTCAAATTGGTGTAAGAGAAAAGGCTAGCTACGTGGGCCTGAGAGAGAAATCCACAGAAAAAATGAAATCAGTTGTTGGACGTAACCATTGACTCTCATAGTAGGATTTGGCCTGATTGATTTTTCTTTCTAAAAGTATTTCCTTTGTGTTCTTTTAACAAAACAATGTTAATAAATAAGAATGGTGGCCAGGTCACTTTCAACAGGTCTTGAAGCCTTTAATTGTCCATCTCATTATACCCATAATGCCTGTAGGTCCAGGTCTCAGGGATCATAACCAAGGGCTGTTTGAACAGTGCTGTGGTAGACAATATCACTTAAAGGTCACCAATAGTGGCCGGGCTCAGTGGCTCACGCCTATAGTCCCAGCACCTTGGAAAACTGAGGTGAGAGGATTGCCAGAGCCCATGAGTTCGAGGCCAACCTGGACAACTTGGCGAGACCCGGTCTCTATAATAAATCAAAAAATTAGCCGGGCGTTGTGGCATGTGCCCGTAGTTCCAGCTACTTGGAAGGCTGAGGCTGAAGGATCACCTGATCCTAGTAGGTCGAGACTGTGGTGGCCATGAGCATGCCACTGCACTCCAGCATGGGTGACAGAATGAGACTTCAACTAAAAAAAAACAAGTTCACCAGTAGTCAGTGTCCCATTCTGTGGGAGAATGTGCTTCCTCACATCCTTGACATCAGATTTCACCATGTGACTTCTTTAACTCCCAAAATGTGAGCAGAGGTGACAAGTGCCACTTCTGGAATGGAAGCTTTAAGAGCCAATATTCGTCTCATCATTCCTGCTTTTCCTTCTATCACTGTGATTCACTGAGGTCCAGATAGTGGTTGCTCTGGGTCCCAAAGTGTGAACCACAGTGACATGGAAGGACGCCCTCAGCCAACCTAGAATAAACATGTGTGTGAGCAAGAAATAAATCTTGTTTAAAATGACTGAGGCCAAGTGTAGTGGCTCATGCCTGTAATCCCAGCACTTTGGGAGTCCAAGGAGGAAGGATTGCTTGAGCCCAGGAGTTCACGAGCAGCCTGAGCAACATAGTGAGATCTCGTCTTTACAAAAAAAAATTGAAGAATTAGCCAGGCACGGTGGCGTGTGCCTCTAGTCCCAATGATTCGGGAGGCTGAGATGGAAGGATTGCCTGAGTCCAGGAGGTCAAGGCTGCAGTGAGCCATGATCACACCACTGCACTCCAGCCTAGGTAACAGAATGAGATCCTGACTCAAAAATAAAATAAAAAGACTGAGATTTGCAACCTATCCTAACAGTCTTCCAGAATTCAAAAAGAAAAAATATGTCTATCAGTAATACCAGCACTTTCTCAAGAAACCTAATTCTTAATCTTTCTTATTTTCTTCTCTAGATGATGCATATTTACTACAGGGACTTAATATAGAGGAACTATATCCAGAGACCTCTAGTTTCATTACGTATGATGGGTCGATGACTATCCCACCCTGCTATGAGACAGCAAGTTGGATAATAATGAACAAGCCTGTCTATATTACCAGGATGCAGGTGAGCTTCTCTGTGATCCTTTAGCTGATGGGGAAGAATGATACAAAACTTGCCTTGTTTGTGATGTGCCCATTGTATTCGTTTACTAAGACTACTGCAACAAAGTACCACAAACTGGGTGGGGTAGCTTAAACAACAGAAACTATTGCCTTACACTCCCGGAGGCTAGACTCCAGGACCAAGACGTGGTCTGCAGTGTTGGTTCCCTCTGAGGCAGCAGTCCCCAACCGTTTTGGCATCAGGGACTGGTTTCGTGGAAGACAGTTTTTCCACAGACAGGAAGGGAGTCGGGGGTGTGCAGGCAAACCTCACCACTAATGTTCATCTGTATTTGCAGCCACTCCCCAGCACTAGCATCACCACCTCAGCTCCACCTCAGAACATCAGGCGTCAGATTCTCATAAACAGTGTGCAAACTAGATCCCTGGCACGCACAGTTCACAACAGGGTTCATGCTCCCATGAGAATCTAATGCTGCCACTGATCTGACAGGAGGTGAAGCTCAGGCAGTAATGTGAGCGATGGGGAGTGCCTGTAAATACAGATGAAGCTTCGCTTGCTAGCCCGCCACTCACCTCCTGCTGTGCAGCCCTGTTCCTAACAGGTCACGGACTGGTAACGGTCCATGGCCCAGGGGTTAGGGACCCCTGTTCTGAGGGATGTAAGGAAGAATCTGTTCCATACCTCTCCCCAAGCTTCTCGTGGTTTGCTGGCAATCATTGGTGTCCTTTGGTATGTAGAAGTATCACCCCAGTCTCTACCTTCATCTTCACATAGCCATCTTCCTGTGTCTGGGTCTCTGTGTCCAAATTTCTGTTTATATAAGAAAATCAATCTTAGTGGATAAGAGCCCATCCCAATAATCTTGTCTTAGCCGGGCACGGTGGCTCATGCCTGTAATCCCAGCACTTTGGGAGGCAAAGGCAAAACAATTGCCCAACTCCAGGGGTATGAGATCAACCTCGGCAACTTGGCGAGACCTCGTCTCTATAGTAAATCAAAAAATTAGCCCAGTGTGGTGGCTCATGCCCATGGTTCCAGCTACTTGGAAGGCTGAGGCAGAAGGGTCACCTGAGTCCAGCAGGTTGATGCCACTACACTCTAGCCTGGGCAACAGAGTCAAACTCCTACTCAAAAAATATATAAGGGCCAGTCTTGGTGGCTCAACCTGTAATCCCAGAGCTTTGGGAGGCCGAGGTGAGTAGATTGTCCGTGAGTTTGAGACCCGCTCAGGCAACTTGGCGAGAACTCATCTCTACAATAAATCAAAAATTAGCCGGGCGTGGTAGCACACACCTGTAATTCTGGCTACTCAGAAGGCTGAGGCGGAAAGATCATGGGAGCCCAGCGGGTCGAGGCTGCAGTGGCCGGGAGCGGCCACTGCACGCCAGTCTGGGTGACGGAGTGAGACTCCAACTCAAAAAAAAAAAAAAAGAAAAAAGAAAAAAAAATGTGTGTGTATATATATATATATATGTACTTTTTTTTTCTTAACTTAGCTAATTGTATCTGCAATAGCCCTATTTTCAAATAAGGTCACATTCTGAGGTACTGGTGGTTATCAGTACCTTCAGCTTATGAATCTGGGAGGACGGGAGTGGGACACACAACTCAACCCATACACTAGATTTAAAGAGTCAGCATCAAGCTGGGCATAGTGGCTCATGCCTGTAATCCCAGTACTTTGATAGGCGGAGGCGAGAGGGGTTCGAGACCAGCCTGGGCAACTTGGCAAGACCTCATCTCTACCATAAACCAAAAAATTAGCCAGGCATGGTGGTGCATACCTGTGGTTCCAGCTACAGGAGGCTGAAGCAGAAGAATCGTCTGAACCCAGAGGTCAAGGCTGCCATGAGTTGTGATCATGCCACTGCACTCCAGCCTGGGTGATAGAGTGAGACCTCAGCTCAGTCAATCAATCAATCGATCTATAGCGAACATCTAAAAGGATCAACATGAAATAATCATAGAAGCATCCCACCTGTGTGAGTGAGAAAAGACGACAGGATCAGTTCCAAGAGTGTGTTCTACAACTATAGTGTTTACAAAGCAAATGAGAAAAATGGAGGATCTAGTCAAATGTGTTTGAAAAAAATTGGCTTGTGAAAAGGTAAATAGATTTCATTGTTGAGGAGCCTCTTGAGTTCTTTTTAAATGCTAAGGCACATGTCAGTCTTCTAGAGGAGGCAATATGATATGTAGCATTTCACATAACACATTTGAACATGAGACGGTTTCAGATCATCTCATGGGTCAGTCTTCCTCAGAACCGAAAGGGAAGCAGGTCAGTTCTCCAGTGTGGGCTTTGCTAAGTGGCTCATTGTGTAATTCAGGCTTGTCACTCCATTTCTGTGAAATGAATACCCCTCCTCTTTAGCATGAGGGGGGTAAATTACATGAGTTTGTTCCTGCTCTGACCTTCTATGATTGCAAGAGTCTATAAAAATGTAAAGGAAAGATGGATAAAGGAAGTGGAATCCAGTCTCCTTGACAGGATATGTGTTCACCACCCGACAACAATGGGAACAATTTGAAGTTCTGATCCTATCTGTATTGATTGTGCCTCACCGGGTGACAAGCAACAGTAACCTGCTGCAGATAGCTTAAGTTTAGGGAAAGGATTTATTCAAGAGACACAGGAGTGTCTTGCAGAATTTGAAATCAGAAATTGATGTTAGAAATTCACTGGAATCAGAACCTTAAAAAGCCCTTTCTCTCTGCGCTCCTCCTCTCCTTCCCTTACCTTTGCTTCTTATCTCCTGCCAAAGACTGTCTTTTTTTGCTTCACAGTTGTGTCGCAACAGAAACGCAAAAAAAAAAGGAATTTACTTATTTAAAATTGTGTATTTACTTTTACATATTTAAACCTCAGTCACCTTCAAAGTACTCTCCATTTGATGCAATACGCCTACCAAGACGATTTTTTCACTGCTCAAAACAGTTTTTAAACTCATCAATTTTGATGCCTTTTAGTGCTTCTGCCATTTTTTGTTTCACCTCTTCCACACTGGCAAAATGTTTCCCTTTGAGGACTCTTTTGTGGGGAAACAAAAAAAAGTCGCTCGGGGTGAGATCAGGTGAATAGAGAGGGTAGGGCATGGGGTCATGCCATTTTGGGTCTAAAACTGCTGAGCATTCAGTGCAGTGTGGGCAGGTATACTCACAAATCACTCATCACGAAATGGGTAAACGTGTTGTAAGAATGTAAAAAAAAAAAATCACCGAAGCCAAACGCAGTCTCTCACAACAATGCTAGCTGTTACACTAATGCCGATGGATTCCTAGAAAACTTACCTAGCAGGGAAGCCTGTACTCCAAGGGGCCTGCCCTCCAAAAGATAATTCTGAGTTTTTTGGGTCCCCTTAATAGTCCAGCCACTTGGCCCTGATATTCACAGCTCAGTTTAGATCTGATCCCTGGACCAATCAGTGTCGTCTAGGCAATACCCTGTGGAAGTTAGGGAATTACTGAATCATCATAGGGTGTCAGAGAAAGAAGGAATCCTAGAGAATATCTAGAACCAGAATTCCTCCTTTGACAGATGATGCATTTAGGGTGAGAGAGAGTCAGTGACTGGTTCAGAGATATATATGAGCTAGTGAGCTACAAGAAAGGCCCACTCCATGCATGGATGCATTAGTGGGCCTTCAGCTCAGCTGAACCACAGAAGAAGGAGCTCCGTGGGGCTCATGCCCTTTCCCAGACAGCCAATACCACCTGGCTTGGCCATGGTCTACTGGGTCTTACTTCCCTGGTGTATTTAAGAGGACGATTGGATCTCACAGCTGCTTCTCTCTCCTCAGATGCACTCCTTACGCCTGCTCAGCCAGAATCAGCCATCTCAGATCTTTCTGAGCATGAGTGACAACTTCAGGCCCGTGCAGCCACTCAACAACCGCTGCATCCGCACCAACATCAACTTCAGTTTACAGGGGAAGGACTGTCCAAACAACCGAGCCCAGAAGCTTCAGTATAGAGGTGGGTGTCGTGGCTCAGAGAACAGAGGACACAGGCCAGAGCTTAATCTTTCTGCTTAGACCTACTCTTAGAGGCCTGGTGATCTCTCCCATCATAGGGATCATGACTGTGAATGACAATAAGACTACCACCCTCCATTTGTGTGGTGTTTTCTGTTGGTAAAATCCAAATATCACATATAGCTGAAGGTGATGAAGGTTTAAAGATTTGATATATGCAATATAGATATCTACATGGGTGAAGATATCTATAGATATATCTATATGTGAAAGTGTAAAACTTTGATATACGTGATATCCGTTTCACATAGAGCAAACCTTTGCACTCCCTCAGGTTCAGGCAAGACAGCCCTTTTTATTGTCATTTTTCAGAAAAGCCCAAGAAAGGCTGATTCTCCCAAGATTATCTGTTAGAACAGGACAGTGAGAAGCATTCAAGCTTTCAGTTTTATGCAAGATAGACTCCCTCTCTCCTGGTAGGTACACACATACTCTAAATGCCGAGCCAATGAGGCAATGTGTGTGAATGTGCCTTTGGCCAGTGCTTTGTCCCTAGATATGGTGATTATTCCTACTACAGGGGACATTTAAGATGATTTCCTCCTGTAACTCTCGGGCTCGCACCGAGCCCTCTCTCTTCTCATCCACACACTGACTAAATATCTGTAGATCATGGTGACAAACTCTCAGTGTAGAGGGAAGGTAGAGACAGGGCGGGGTCTTGAAAATGCCCTGGACTGGGAGTCAGGACACTTGAGTTCCAGGCCTGGTTTTTAAAAGGCTGTGCAAATCCAGCCAGGTCTTTATTCCCTAATCCTGGCTTCTTCATAACAGTCCTTTCCTATCTACTTTGTGGCTTGTTACGAGGGCATTCAAAGCCTGGATGGAGAAACCCTTTGTAGCAACAATGCCCCCCCAAATATAGGGACTGTGGTTATTACCAGACAGCTTTAGATGCAGCATCCACCACTGCTCCTTGGCCCCCACTTCATCTCTCCTTCTTCCCCCGTGTTCCTGTCTTTCTTTTTTCTCCCTCAGACATACTTGCAGTGTGCCCAAACTATACGTTTTCTGCTCCCTTCCAGCCAAAACTACCAGAAAAACAAATACCCAACTCATTCACTCATCCTTCTCTTTATTCAACACCCACATATTGTGTATCTACTATGTTTTGGGCCCTCAGTTGGGTGATGAGGGTACAGTGGTGATGAAGACAATTATGACTCTATCCACACAGAGCTTAGGGTCTAGAGCAGGAGTCACACACTTTGGCTGTAAAAGGCCAGAGACTAAATATTTTAGGCTTTGAGGCCATAAAGTTTCTGTAGCACTCTAACAGTACAGTATGAAATCAACCACAGCAATATGTAAATGAATGGGTGTGGCTGTGTTCCAATAAAACTTTGTTTGCAATAACAGATAGTTTGCTGGATTTAGTCTATAGGCTGTTGTTTGCTCATCCCTGGTTGAGAGCAGTGTCATCCCCTAGAACGTTCTCTTCCTATGGTGAACTTTCTGTTGTTAAGATGATGAGAGTGTTCTTGTGATGCCTTGATGAATATCCCACCCTGCATTGTCCAATTCAGCAACTAATGGCCACATGTGGCTACTGAACATTTGAAGTGTGGCTCATACAACAACTCAACAAAATTTTTTATTTTAATCAACTTAAATATATAGTGGCCACCATATTAGCCAGTACAAGCCTAGAGGGTCATGGAGAATTGGAAGGGGGTAGTTGGGATGCACAAAAATAAGCAGGCATTTACAAAACAAGAAAATAGTTTCTATCCCTTTGGAAAAATTCCTCCAAACTGTGTGCAAATTAATTCAGTATGCCTTGTTTTGTGTTATGTGTTTTTTTCTTCTTTCTCTCTCTTTCCAGTAAATGAATGGCTGCTCAAGTAGAGAACAAAGCCAAGAAGAATCCCACCTCAGTGAAATGCTACAACTGTGAATTGACGTAACCTAGAATGTCCCCCTCTTGCTTCTCTCTCCTTCCTTCCCCCAAGCCTCATTCATTCTTGGGATTGGCCCTTTCTTCATGAAAAGTGTCTGCAAAACCATGGCAGAAGAATACATTTACACACACACTCACAAGCACAAACACAAGCACTCGCACATACATACACACATGCAAACATACACACTCATGTTACTTCCATAACGGAAAGTCAAGTTTCAGAAACAAAAGGCTCATTCATAAGAGGTCTTAGAAGAAAATAACCACTTAACCTGATTACAATTTTGATACTGTTTTCCTGAACTAATAAATCTACCCAATGGGACTTTTCAGCCTTTGTACATACAAAATTCTTCCAAAAGAGAGAGAGAGGAGAAAACACAGCTCTGACGGGATCAAACGGACTTTGCATCAAGTAATCTCAAATAGTGTCCTAGGATCCTTTGAGGGTGCTGGTAGGAGGTGAGCCAGGACAAAGCTGACCAAGGACACTTATTTCTAGATTATAATTCTTCTGTTTACTCAACAATTTAAAAAGAAAAAAAAAAAAAGGACAGACATTGAAGAGCTACACATTGTATATAAATATCACCACAGACTATAAAGAAAAGGAAATATTTCCCTCTTTGTCACATATCTGTAGTAGGATTTGCCAAGATCAGAATTGATCCATTTGCTGTTTCTTGTTTTCCAAAGGTCATACATTGTGTTTGATTATTGTTAACAGCTCAATAAATGTGTTTAACGAGTTAATTTCATTTTTCTGGCTTGGGTCTGTTCTCCTTCCTTACAGGCTAAGCCCTGGCTCCATGCAACTGCATTCTTTGATTTCACTTGTTCCTTCATCTACATGTTTTGTTCATTTGCAGCCAGTTTTGACTGAGTTTGTGGCAATCAGGAATGCATTTGCTAAGCAAGTATACCTTTAATCCCACTCCATGGCTCGATCATTCACATGAGGTGAGCTTCAGCCTGAGATAGCAGGCGACAGATTTCTTGCGTTTCAAAACTGCCATCCCCCCCTGTGATGCTCCCATGAAGGAATGCACTTTGCCTTGTAAATTCCTGGGAAAGGGGTGTCTTTTCTCTCCAGGTGCAGCCAGATTTCACAAAGTACAAACGAATGCCTTTCTTTTCTTGTTTATAATGGTCACTCACTGTGTTTGGTTACTGTCAAGAAATCAATAAATGTGTTTAACAAGTTACCCAGTACCTATGTCTGAGTTTATTGAGAAGGAGGATGCTCCCTGCTGAAGATTCTGAGTCCTGCTGGGTCCGTGAGCAATTGCATTCAGGGCTGCCGGGGCAGCCAGAACAGCCGTCTGGCCATTCCCAGAGCCAGGTAATTAATACCCTGTTGAGAAAACATATAGGCTTAACTGTTGGAAGGGAAGACTTGGATGTTTGTTCAGTGACCAAATTAAAAATAACTTTCATCTCTCCTTTCTGTCACACAGAAAGGGAGAAAACACAGGCTTGGAGACTCTGGGCAAATGAGAACATTTGCAAGCATATCAAAAATTTCAGCCTAGTGACTAGAAGTATCAATGTTGAAAAACACTCAATTATTTCATATTCAAAATAATATACTTAACTGCACTTTTTATTTTACTTTTTTGCATCAATGTTATATGATAGCCTTAGCTATGATGCCATCTAGGCCCATTTCTGAGCAAATATATTTTTCCAGAAAATCAAATATTTACAAAGGTTTAGGGTAGACGGGTGGCAATCCTTCTCTGTGTGGCTTGTGGCTTTCTCTTAGTTATATCCTGAATGGCAGGCAGTGATACAGTATAACAGTTGAAGAATATGGATGGTAAATAAATTTCACTCTGTCACTTGCCTGCGGTGTGATCCTAGGCAAGTTGTTTTGCTTCCCTGATTTGTACATTGGTAAGGCTAATAACTGCCTCCATGAGTTATGAGACTTAAATAGTTACTTAAAGCAGCTAGCACAATACCTGCATTGATTCTTCTGCCAATGGTGCCTACACTTGTGCCACCTACCTAATTAGAAGTTTATCTGAATCATAACACACCTTCCTTTACAGGGACATCAGATTAATGTCCAACAAAAGCAACAGATAGCCAGCAGACAGCACATAAGTAAATGCCCAGGGTATGTTGAGGAAGAGAGGAAAGTGTACAGGTGAGAAAGGAAAACAGGGGACACATTTTTAGGCCTCATTCTATTCCCAGCATCCTCTGTGATTTTGGGCAAGTCAGCTCCCCTCCTTGGGATTGAGTTCTTTTCTATAAATGGTTTGGACAAGACAACCTCCCATGACTTTTCCTATCATTTCCTAACTGTGTCTCCTATTCAATTATTTAGTCCAGTAAGAACAAAAGAAGAGCCAGATTCTCACCCTTGGGGTCCCTGGGCATGAGCAGAATTTCACCTTGGCCAAAGAGACCTCCAAATGGGGCAAGCTGGCTCCTGTCTTCACCTTCTGGGTCAGTTCTAAATGCCCCTTCTCCACCCTCACTGGGTTTCCCAAACTATAAAATGGAAATACAGGCGTTTTGCCATCAAACCACATGGGAGTGATGAAGATTAGTACCTCTCTGAAAAAAAAGAAGTTCTAAAAGTACTAAAAAGCTTCTGGGACTTGATCTGGTAAAGACATCAAGCAACAGAAATACATAAATACTTCCTTGCGTCCGTGGGTGCTCAGGAAGGGCAGCCACAGTGCTGTCGTGCTCTGCAGTGGTTGCTAACAGGTCGGTTTTGCCTGTTGGGGCCTTGGGCTGATGTGAACATCCCCCCCATCCTGGAAAAGAAACCTACAGCCTGCAGGAAAACACATGCTGAGCCTCAGTTTCCCCCTTGGCAAAACGGGGGAGGGTGGTATACACAAAAGATAGCTCTTGGAAAATCGAATGCAAAAAAGAGAAAACATACTGTAGAAATCCACAGCCCACTCTTGGGGACACTTTTTGTGGTTTCCAAGACCATTTAGGGCCTTGTTCCCATCTCCCTCTGTAGTAGTGTGGTTTCCATGGTGACGTCAAGACAACCACAACACCCTGCACTAAATGTGTCTGAAATGGGGCGCAGCACAGTGTGAGAATAACGTGGAATCTGGGCAGGAGAGCAGGCCTCGATTACAGCCTAAACCACACACATCAGGTTGAAGAGTATGACTGACAATGGTCAGTTAACATATGCCAACCATCCCAAGGTATATCTTTTGCCGGAAAACCTGCAGTTCATGGAAGTGCCCTAGTTTTCCTGTTCCAGAAAGCCTAAAAGTGAAACCTCCAGGAGCCGAAAGTCACTTTAATATTACTCACCAACAATACAGTTGAACTTAAGGAAAGATCTGCCAAGACCTCCGTCCAGGAAACACACTAATGAAATCTACCATTAGCCAGGCGTGGTAGCGCGTGCCTATAGTTCCAGCTACTGGAAGGCTGAGGCGGAAGGATCGCCGGAGCCCAGCAGGTCGAGGCTGCGGTGGCTGGGAGCGTGCCACTGCACTCCAGTCTGGGTGACAGAGTGAGACTCCAACTCAAAAAAAAAAAAAAAAAGAAAAGAAAACCACCATGGGTTGCACATTTTCTGTGGCTCAAGCCCCTAAACTGTGCTGAGCAGTTTACAAAGATCATCTCATTTTACCCATACAGCGGCCTGTGAGGTAATCACCGCTGCTGTCTCTTTGTTATAAATGCAGAAACTGGTCTTCTTAAGGACCAAGTGATAGGCCTAGAGTCACACAGCTTATAAGTGGTAAAGCCAGACCCAACTCTTCCAATCCAGTGGTCCTCAAAGTGTGGACCCGACCATCAGCATCACTTGGGACTTGTTAGAAATCCATATTCTCAGCCTTCACTGCAGACCTCCCGACACTCTGAGGGTGAGGCCCAGAAATCTATGTTTTAACAAGCCCCCCCCCCCCGGGTGATTCTAATGCACACTCAAGTGTGAGAGCCACTGTAACTCAAATGTTCCTTCCCACTTGCTACACATTAGAATTTCCTTAGCAAAATGTCCTCCAAGTTCATCAGTATGTACCAAATGACAGAATTGCCTTCTTCTTTTCTAAGACTGAATAATATTCTATTGTATGTCCATGCCATATTTTCTTTATCCATTCATCTGTCAATGAATATTTAGGCTTTTTCCAGGTCTTTGCTATTGTAAACAATGTTGCAATGAACATGGGAGTACAGATATCTCTTTGCAATCCTGATTTCAATCCTTTTGGGGTATATGCCCAGAAGTGGTATTGGGGGCTCATAGAATAGTTCTATTTTTACTGTTTTATGATCCACACTGTCTTCCAGTCTGCACCAATTTACATTCCCATCAACAGTGTACAAGGATTCCCCTTCCCTCACATCTTTGCCAACATTTATCTTGTGTTATCTTGATAATAGCCATCCTAACATGTATGGGGTGATATCTCACTGTGGTTTTGATTTGCATTTCCATGATGATTAGTGATGTTAAGCACCTTTTCATATACCTGTTAGTCATTCATATATCTTCTTTGGGGAAATAACTATTCAAGTCTTTTACTCATTCTTTAATCAGGTTGTTTGGGGTCTTTGCTATTGAGTTGTAGGAGTGCTCAATGACATAAACCAGACACAGAAGAACAAATATTCCATGGTCTCACTTACACTGAGAATCTAAAATAGTCCGACTCACAGAAACAG
This sequence comes from Tarsius wallacei, assembly GCA_963574415.1. Classification (NCBI taxonomy): domain Eukaryota; kingdom Metazoa; phylum Chordata; class Mammalia; order Primates; family Tarsiidae; genus Tarsius; species Tarsius wallacei. The sequence continues at coordinate 60,460 of CAUYQG010009707.1, forward strand.
AGAGCAGAATGGTGGTTATCAGGGGCTTGGCGTGGGGGAATTGGGACGTATTGGTCAGAAAGTACATGGTTTCAATTACACAAGACAAGTAAGTCCCAGTGATCTATTGTACAGGATAATGCCTATAGCTAACAATACTATATTGTATCCTGAAAATTTGTCTACTTAAAAATAAAAGGGTAGATTTTATGCTAAATGTTCTTATCACAAAAAAATAGGGAGGATGAAACTTTTAGAGGTGATGGTTAAGCTTATGGCATAGTTTCTGATGATGATTTCAAAGGTGTATATCTTCAAATTCATCAAGATACATACATTAAATGTGTACAGTTTTTTAAAATGTCAATCATACCTGAATTTTAATATATCATAATAGCCGGGCTTGGTGGCTCAGACTGTAATCCCAGCACTTTGGGAGGCTGAGGTGAGTGGATTGCCTGAGTGAGCCCTTGGGTTAGAGACCAGCCGGGGCAACTTGGCAAGACCCCGACTTTACAATCAATCAAAAATTAGCCGGGCGTGGTAGTGCATACCTGTGGTTCCTGCTACTTGGAATGCTGAGGCAGAAGGATCGCCAGAGCCCAGCAGGTCAACGCTGGGGTGGCCGTGAATGTACCACTGCACTCCCAGCCTGGGCAACAGAGTAAGATTTCAACTCAAATATATATATTTGAGTTAGGCTTTTTCCATGTCTTTGCTATTGTAAACAATGTTGCAATGACATGGGAGTACAGATATCTCTTCGCAATCCTGAGTTCAATCCTTTTGGGGTGTATACCCAGAAGTGGGATTGGGGGCTCATAGAATAGTTCTATTCTTACTATTTTTACTATATATATATATATATATATATATATAAAATAAAGAAAGAATCTCTTGGAAAGTTGTTAAACTCCCAATGCCCAGATTGTACTGCATACCATTTAAATCAGGATGTCTAGGGGCAGCAGCCAGGCTTCAGAGTTTTGTAAAGATCTGCAGATGATTTCAACATGCTGCAAAGTTTAGGGATGACATATTTGTCTAAAGGATCTTCTCAGAGGAAGCCTCACCTCTGAGGTGCATACATGGGATGGAACATTATCTAAAAGGCTTTAATTCCCTTTTCAAAATCACATTCCAGCCCCTATACATATTAACTATTTTTGATGGTCTCAGAATGTTTTCCAGCCCCCATTCTCCTTCCCCACATCTTCAATTAATAAGTTCAGAGTTTGAATAACAAATCTCTCGCTTTTTAAATAAAAGAAGCATTAATATTTGAAATAATGGCTTGGTGTCAGCCTTCTTTTCTTTTTTTTTTTTTTTTTGAGTTGGAGTCTCACTCCGTTGCCCAGACTGGAGTGCAGTGGCACGCTCCCAGCCACCGCAGCCTTGACCTGCTGGGCTCTGGCGATCCTTCCACCTCAGCCTTCCAGGTAGCTGGAACTATAGGCGTGTGCTACCATGCCCAGTTAATTTTTGGTTTATTGTAGAGATGAGGTCTCGCCAAGTTGCCCGGGCAGGTCTCGAACCCGCAGGCTCAGGCAATCCACTCACCTCGGCTTCCCAAAGCACTGGGATTACAGGTTGAGCCACCGAGCCCGGCTGGTGCCAGCTTTCTAAAACCCACTCCAAGTCATCACTCCTAGTTTCTCATATTGCAAAGTTTCCAAGATCTCAGACCATTAAGAGCAAATGAAAACAAGCTGTGAGTCAGGACCCCAGAACTTCTGAAAGACAAAGTGCATCCATAATAAAAGTCATAGGCAAATTATATCTCCATCAGTTCTAACTTCATGGTGTCTTTTCCAGCAGAACTCCCTCCTCCCCAACCCTAAAACCCTATGACAAGACTTAGTCTCAGCCCTCATTATCTCAGGCCTGAACTATAGCAATATCCACCCAACAGGATCCACCAGCCTCCATTCTCCAGATAAATGAAAGACCAGAGAGTAAAAATACTCAAGCTCTGCCCTCAGATAAAAGGAACCTGAGCTCACTCTAAATAAAGGTTGTAGAAAATTTAGACTGGGCTGGGGAGTGGGTGGAGAATAATCTGAGACATTTTCCAGAGAATAAATCAAAATACAAAGCTACACAGAAAATTCAAAGAAGCAGCACTTCAAATTGATTTGATAGAGAAACAGATTCCAGGCACAGCACAAGAGGACAGCACTTGGATGGCAGATCTAGAATGGAGGTAGGAACCGGGACCCAGGGGAATTTCCTAAGCTGCTCTTCCCAGGGTGTCTGAGCCCTCAGTCATGGCCCAAGTGAGGAGGAAAAGATGGAGAGTCAAACCCTGACCCAGACATTGCCAACACGCTCCCATTCCATCACCGAGATCAATGAAACACCTCCAACCAGAGCACTTCTCCCAACATGAAAACTTTCAATGGTCCCCAGTAGGTTAAAGGTTCAAATTCCTTGGCAAAGCAGGCAAAACCTTCTTTAATGGGTTCTCAGCAGAGATCCACAGCCTCATGTCTCAGCCATCCTGAGGCATGTTGGGGACAAGTCACCCTGGGCCCTTCATGGATGCTCAGACATTCATTCATATTTTCCAGTCTCCTAACCTCAGTTCATGTCATTGCTCAGCTTGGAATGTTTTCTGTTTTTTGTTTTTTTGGTTCTTCCTCACCTGAGGAAACACTACACATCTTTAAAGAGACCCAGTTCAAATGCCACCATCCAGGTTTCCTTGATCTCCTCAGGGAAAATGTCTTCTATCCTCTGAGCTCACACAGCATATTGAGTGTATCTCTAATTAACATTGACTTTACTTGGTTTTATATTTCAATGTATGTTACATATAAAGAACTTCATAGGGTTCTCCATCTTCCTGTCTGTATGTGCTAACCTGAAGTTCTCTGAAGGCAAACATGATGCACAGAAAAAGGAATCATATCATAATGCTTTGCACGTAGTAGGTTTGCAAAAGAAATTGTTGATACATAGAATTGCCCAGTGGGAGGGAGGATAATGTTTGATAGTTTTCACTTCAGAATTGCAGAGTTCCTTCTATGTACCTAGTATGTACCAGGCATGATGCTGGGTTCTTTTATATATATTTTACATACATTCTTTATTTTTTGAGTGCTGCTAGTAGCTCTACCTAGTAGCTCTTGGTCTTGTTTTATAGATGAAGAAGTGAACAATGACAGAGCTAAACATACACACCCAAGATCATAGAGCTGGTATGTGTGGGAACCAGAGAGTTATAGCAAAGGCTGATGCCGGGGAAGCCTTAGGTAAACAGGTAAACATGCTCTTAGCTGAAGACAGAAAGAAAGGATTCTTCCTTCTGGGACTGTAATCATGTAGTCTTATTCTTTTTATACTAGATGTCTTATGGCCTGGATGTTTGTGTCCCCCCAAGATCCATATCTTGAAATCCTAACCACCCCCACCACCAAGTGATAGTATTAAGAGGTAAGGACTTTTGGGAGGAAATTAGGTCGTGAGGATGGAGCCCTCATGAATGGAATCAGTGTCTTTATAAAAGAGTCCCAAGAGAGACACCTTGACCTTTCCATCAGCAAGAAGGCATCATCTGTAAACCATGAGGTGAACCCTCACCAGACACTGAATTGCCTTGATCTTGGACTTCCCATTCTCCAGAACTGTGAAAAATAAGTTTCTGTTGTTTATAAAACATAAAACATCCTATGTATGGCCTTTTGTTGTAACAGCCCAAATAGACTAAGATAGAACCAAGGTACAGGAACTCAGTCAGTGGGTCCCAAGCCCAACCAGTTAAACCAGACTCTCTGGCTATGAGTCCATGCCATTAATAGATTTTTTTTTCATCTATTTTTTTAAAGCCATGGGTGATTCTATTCTGCCATCTGCAAATATGCCAAGATATTTGCCAAACAGTTCCAAACACATATGGATTGGAAGAAATGCTCAAGTAGAATGGTAGAATGGAGAGTTAATGAGAGAAAAGAATAATTCCTTTAGGGGCCCAGGATGCTAGGTTCTGATACACAAATTCAGTGACATGTGCTACAGGTTGATTATCACTTATCTGAAATTTTGAGGTGTTTGGGATTTTGAATTTTTTCCAATTTTGGATTATTTGCAGAATACATACCGGTTGTACATCCAAAATCCAAAATGTTGCAAAGAGCATTTTCTTTGATCATCATATCAGTGCTCAAAAATCTTCTCATTTTGGAGGCTTTTTGGCTTTTGTGTTTTCAGATTTGGCATGCTCAACCTATAGTGGAATTTCTAGAGTTGACAAGGATACTCAATATTCTGACCCAAGTCGGCCTCTTGACCTCAGGGCTTAAACTTGGTGGGAATCCAAGGACCATGAATGATTAACTTTAGGTAAGAGTTGAGAGGAAGAGCCAGGCGCAATGGCTCATGCCTGTAATCCCAACAATTTGGGAGGTGAAGGTGAGAGGATTGCCTGAGTCCAAGGGTTCGAGACCAGCCTAGGCAACTTGGTGAGACCTCGCTGCAACAATAAATCAAAAAATTAGCCAGGCATGGTGTAGCTCCAGCTACTTGAAAGGCTGAGGTGGAAGGATCGCCTGAACCCAGCAGGTCGAGGGTGCGGTGGCTGTGAGTGTGCCACTGCACTCCAGCCTGGGTGACAGTGAGACTCCAACACACACAAAAAAAGAATTGAGAGAAAGAAACTAGAGTTGGCCGGGCTCTGTGGCTCAGTCTGTAACCCCAGCACAAGTCAGGCACAAGTCCTACCCCCAAATAACTTAGTGTAGAAAGGGCAATGTGGCTATAACATATTTGGGTATACACTTCCCTGATACAGATTTTAGAGATGAAAATTTGGGTTACATCTTTTTTTTTTTTTTGAGTTGGAGTCTCACTCTGTCGCCCAGACTGGAGTGCAGTGGCCGCTGCCGGCCACCGCAGCCTTGACCTGCTGGGCTCCGGCGATCCTTCCGCTCAGCCTTCCAAGAGCTGGAACTACAAGCGCGCTACCACGCCCGGCTAATTTTTTGATTTATTGTAGAGATGAGGTCTCGAACCCAGGCGGGTCTCGAACCCATGGGCTCAGGCAATTCACTCACCTCAGCCTCCCAAGGCACGGGATTACAGACTGAGCCACCGAGCCCGGCTGGGTTACATCTTAAGAAAAATATTTTGTTGTTGTTTTTTGAGTCAGGGTCCCACTCTGTCGCTCAAGCTGAAGTGCAGTGGTACAATCACCACAGTGCTCACTGCAGCCTCAACCACCCAGGCTTAGGTGATACTTCTGCCTCAGCCTCCAGGGTAGCTGGGACTACAGGCGTACACAACCATATCCAGATTTGTGTGTGTTTTTTAAAGAAACAAGATCTCGCTAAGTTGCCCAGGCTGGTCTCAAACTCCTAGACTCAAGCGATCCTCCTGCCTCAGCCTCCCGAATTGCTGGGATTACAAGCATGAGCCACCGTGCCTGGCCACAAGAAATACTTTTGAGAATCAGGAATTGTGATTTGGAAGGGAAAGACCACCTGGGGAATTGTAGGAGGAAGAAACTGATTTTAACAGAGGCTTCTGGAAAGGAAGGCTTCCCCAAGGAATGATATTTCAGCCGATAAAACTCAAAGTGTGGTCAGGCAAATAAAAAAGGAGCCAAATTCCAGAAAGGAAGCAATCAGAAGGAATGGCAATGGTGGATGTGTTCCAAAGATGAAGGGGCCAGTGTGGCTAAGATCACCTGTGAGTGTCAGTCAACTCTTTCCTGCAAGAGTTTTGCTGGACCAGGCGTGGTAGCTCACACCTGTAATCCCAGCACTTTGGGAAGTAGAGGCGAGAGGACTGCCTGAGTCCAGAGGTTCAAGACCAGCCTAGGCAACTTGGTGAGACCTCGTCTCTACAATAAATAAAAAATTAGCAGGGCATGGTGCCATGCACCTGTGGTTCTAACTGCTTGGAGAACTGAGGCAGAAGACCACCTGAGCCCAGTAGATCGAGGCTGCAGTGACCGTGAGTGTGCCAAGGCACTCCAGCCTGGGTGACAGAATGAGACTCCCTCTCAAGAAAAAAAAAGAGTTGTGCTGGGTCTCTTCAGAGCCAAGGACTGACACAACACTCCTCTAAATCACTTCATTCACTGGACGCTAGAGACTAGCACCTAGCTCTGGACTAGCAACCGTGGAGAAAACTGAAAAATAACTCATGATTCCCGCCCTCAAGATGCTTAAAATCTATTTGGAGAGACAATGAATAAACATGGAACTCTAGCAATCTATGTGACTTAGGAATGTTTAACACTCAGAAAACAATCATTTTTTAAACTGTCAGACAAGCAAGCTGGCCGAGTGTGGTTGTACAACCTGCACACTGCACAAAAGCACCCAGCAGAGAGGAAGACTGGGGACATCTTTTTGCAATTCATCACCCAAGAGGGAATGGATACCTTCCTGTAATTCACACAAATATACTGCTTGTGCCAGCTGAGATTCAGAGAGCAGCAGCTTTAAGAATGACAGGAAATTCAGAAATGAAGAACAAAGTCTTGATGGAAAAACTCTGTGGGAAGCTTTAGTGAAGAAAGGGAGATTTGAATTAGGCCTGCCAGGTGGCAGAATTGGAATAGGCGGGAGGCAGGATGGCATTCCAGACAAACAGAACCTCTGGGGCTCAGATCTGAAGCTAGCACGATCCCAGCAGGTGCTCTGGACATGATGAAAATGCACTGGCTTTGTACAGACCGGATGAAAGTGGACTAAGGAAGACTCAGCTGGGTTAGGTACCAGGAGGCCAGAGAGGAAACCAGAAGCAGCAGGTGCTCTTGGGTCTGCTGGTGTGTTCAAATCTGAGCTTTGTAATCCACAGGCTGATGACACTTGACAATTGTCTCATGCCTCTGAGTCTAAGATTCCTCATTCATACAAAACAGAGGAAACTCCCTCACCCCTTGACAAGCAAATACACAGACATAAAACAGGGATAAACTACCTATTTCATGGGGTTTTAGAGAGGCTATCTTAGTATACTATGAGGAGGGGACCTAAAAAATCTGGAATTATCTTTTTGGAGTCAGGTCCTTTGTGGTACAGGCTTTACCCGCTAGGACCCCATCTTCATCAGTGCACTAGCTAGTGTTGTGAGAGGCTGAGTTCAGCTTCAGTGGATTTTTTTGGAGATTCTTTCAGTGCAATTGCCCATTTCATGATGAGTGATTTACAAGCATGCCTGCCCACGACGCACTGAGTGTTCAGCAATTCTGTTACCAAAAATGACATGACCCATGCCTCGCCCTCCCTACTCACCCCATCTCACCTTGAGCAAGAGTGAGCCTTTCTTGTAGCTCACTATCTCATATATCTCTCTGACCAGTCATTGACTCCCTTTCACCCTAAATGTATCATCTGTCAAAGGAGGAAATCTGGCTCTAGGTATTCTCTTGGATTCCTTCTTTCTCTGACACCCTGTGATTCAATAATTCCTTAACTACCACATGGTATTGCCTAGGCCACACTGATTGGTCCAGGGGTCAGATCTAAACTAAGCTGGCCCAATTTGCCTCCTCTTCTGTGACTTTCAGGGCCAAGTGGTCAGGACCCCCCAAAAAACCAGAATTATCTTTTGGAGGGCAAGCCCCTTGTAATACAGGTTTCCCTGCTAGGTAAGTGTTCTAGGAATCCATTGTCATCAGTGTACCAGCTAGCATTGCTGTGAGAGGCTGCGTTTGACTTCAGTGATTGTTTTTGGGCAGGGAGGATTCTTTCAACACGTTTGTCCATTTCATGATGAGTGATTTATGAGTGTACCCGCCCACACTGCACTGAGTGTTCAGTACTTTTTGACCAAAATGGCATGACCTCCGTGCCCCATCCTCCCTATTCACCCGATCTCATTCCAAATGATGATGTTTTCTTTTCCCAGATGAAAAGGTCCTCAAAGGGAAACGTTTTGCCAGTGTGGAAGAGGTGATGAAAAAAATGGCAGAGGCACTAAAAGGTGTCAAAATTGATGAGTTTAAAAACTGTTTTGAGCAATGGAAAAAGCAACTCTGTAGGTGTATTTCATCAGATGGAGAGTACTTTGAAGGTAACTGAAGTTTAAACACCTAAGAATAAATACACAATTTTTTGTAAATAAACTCTGGGTCCTTTGGGGGGTGTCTCCTCTTGTAGACAACAGGAAGCCGGTATAAGTCTTGAGCAGGACTGTGATATAGCCATATGGGATCTGGCAATATGTCTGGGACATAGATCCTGGGGGAATTGTAGAGGGGAAGAAGAAGTCAGCTTTAGATCCCTAGTGGTCAGATGAGAATAAAAGCCCCATTCCTCTAAATCTGGCTAGTGTCTTCTTCCTGTTTCAGAGAATCTGATTCACCAGGGTCCCAGTGATCCCTGTGTTAAAGGGGCAGCTCCGTAGCTCAGCCACCTTACCCAAGGAGAAAATTCAGCCACCTGAATTCAGCTGCTCCAGGAAGTAGATGAGAGACCCTAGAACAAATGGGGTTAAAGAGAAGATTCCAGAAAGGAAGTACCAAAAGGAGAGGATAAGAGTGATTGCTAATGTTCATTAACACAGACTATGGGCTTTACAGGTATCAATTCGTCTAATCGTTGCAGTCCTCCTCTAAGGTAGGAACTGTCATAATGGGCTCTATTTTCCAGAGGGAAGCCAAGTCCCTTGACCAACATGGTTTAACTAGTAAGTAGCAAAGAAGAAAGCCTGGTATCAGAACCCTCATGCCTCACTACTCTGACATGACACCTGTCAGAAAATGTGGTGGTAAAAATACCACAGAGATGAATTGAAATAAGTAACCTTTTCTTCAATTACTAGAAAACCATAGGATTTAAGTCCTCAATATTGCATGTCTGGTTAAAGTTCCTTCCAAACCGGTCTACTTACATTTGGTTTATTTCTAAGTATTTTCGCTTGTTTGATTTTTTTAAAGTTTGCTTTTTGTATTTTCAGTGTTTTTCTTTTCCTGCTGGAATTTTAAAATTGTATATTCTAATTGTATAGGAAACATATAACTTTTCATATATTTATCTTTGGCACTATTTTAAAATTATCTTATAAACTCTGAGTTTCTAAAAAAAATTTTTTTTCAGATTTTTTTGGTAAACAATCCAATTATCTACACCTATTAAATCTTGTCTTATTGCATTGCAAAAATAAAATAAGCAACCACGATATACCCAAAAGAATTGAAACTAGGAACTCAAGTACATGTACAAGCATATTTACAGCAACACTATTTACAATAGCCAAAAGGTGGAAACAGTCCAAATGTCCATTGATGGATGAATGGATAAACAAAATATGCTATGAGCGATTATCCAACCATAAAAAGAAATGACAGCTGGGCGCAGTGACTCACCTATAATCCCAGCACTTTGGGAGGCTGAGGTGAGAGGATTGCCTGAGCCCATGGATTCAAGACCAGCTTGGGCAACTTGACAAGACCTCATCTCTACAGTAAATCAAGAAATTAGCTGGGCATGGTAGCTCGAGCCTATAGTTCCAGCTACTTGGAAGGTTGAGGTGGAAGGATCACCTGAGCTCAACAGGTCGCGGCTGCAGTGGATTGGATGTGAGTGTGCCACTGCACTCTAGCCTGGGCAACAGAGTGAGACTCTGACTCAAAAAAAAAAAAGGAGAGAGAGAAAAAAAAAAAAGAAAGAAGGTACTGATACACACTACAACATGGACGAACCTGAACACATGATGCTAAGTGAAAGAAACTAGACACAAGAGAACACATATTGTAGAATTCCCTTTCTTATAGTATTATGATAATTGTTCAAGGTCCGCTTATGAGTGAGAACATATGGTACTCTGTTCTTTGTTTCTGTGATAGATCACTGAGTATGGTAGACTCTAAATCCATCCAAGTTGCTGTGAAGTCCATATGT